>CM050941.1:71039071-71283350 GCA_027789145.1 Solanum arcanum
AGCGAGCATCGCCTCATTTCGGCCGAATTTCACGTGCTATAGCACACTATGCCAAATTTTTCGTGGACATCCGTCAAGACCTTGTCTATGCATACGGTTGGCCATCACGGATTGTCGGCCCATTTGGAAGGTCAAGCGAGCCACGGCGAGCATCGCCTCATTTCGGCGATTTTCATGTGCTATAGCACACCATTTTTTGGGTGATCCGGGTTCGGCGTCAAAAATACCAAATTTGTTAAGTGGACGTCCGTCAAGACCTTATGTCTATGCAGGTGGCCATCACGCCTTGTCCGGCCCATTTGGAGGGTCAAAGCAGCGATCCCGGCGAGCATCGCCTCATTTCGGCGATTTCATATTGTATAGCACACCATTTTTTTGGGTGATCAGGATTCGGCGTCAAAATGCCAAATTTGTTAGTTTAGGCGATTTTCGCGTGCTATAGCACACCATTTTTGGGTGAGGTTGGCCATCACGGCTTGTTCAGCCGTTTGGAGGTCAAGCGAGCTCCGAAGTGAGCATAAGCCTCGTTTGGATTTTCATGCTATAGCACACCATTTTTGGGTGATCAGGTTCGACGTCAAAATGCCAAATTTTTCGTGGATGTCCGTCAAGACCTTGTGTTAAGACCTTGTCTATGCATAAGGTTGGCCATCACGGCCTGTCGGCCCATTTGGAGGTCACGGCTTGTCCGGCCCATTTGGAAGGTCAAGCGAGCCGGCGAGCATCGCCTCATTTGCGATTTTAGTGTGCTCGACACACCATTTTTGGGTGATCGGATTCGGCGTCAAAAATGCCAAGTGTGCTATAGCACACTATGCATCGGTTGGCAATCACGGCTTATCCGGCCCATTTGGAAGGTCAAGCGAGCTCGGCGAGCATATATGCCTCATTTCAGCGATTTTCGTGTGCTATAGCACACCAATTTTTAAGGTGATCGGTTGCGTCAAAAATGCCAAGGTCAAGCGAGCTCGAGCGAGCATACGCCTCATTTCAGCGATTTTCGTGTGCTATAACACCATTTTTGGGTGATCCAGTTCGACGTCAAAAATGCCAAATTTTTTCGTGGGCGTCTGTCAAGACCTATGCATCACGGTTGGCCATCATATGCATCGATTTGGCCATCACGGATTATCCGGCCCATTTGGAAGGTCAAAGCGAGCCCCGAGCGAGCATCGCCTCATTCGATGATTTTAGTGTCTTGTAGCAAACCATTTTTGGGTGATCCAGATTGCGTCAAAAACGCCTCATTTTGCTATGCATACGGTTGGCCATCACGGCTTGTCCGGCCCATTTGGATGGTCAAGCGAGCCCGAAGCGAGCATCGCCTCATTTAAACGATTTTCGTGTGCTATAGCACACCATTTTTGGGTGATCCGAAGTTTAGGCGTCAAAAATGCCAAATTTGTTCCGTGGACATCCGTCAAGACCTTGTCAATGCATCGGTTGGCCATCATGGCTTGTTCGCTATACATACGGTTGGCCATCACGGCTTGTCCGGCCCATTTGAAGAGGTCAGCGAGCCTCGAAGCGAGCATCGCCTCATTTGGCGATTTTAGTGTGCTATGGCACACCATTTTAAATGCCAAATTTTTCGTGGACATCCGTCAATGCCTTGTATATTCATAAGGAAGACCTTGTCTATGCATCACGGTTTGGCCATCACGGCTTGTCCGTCCCATTTGGAGCATCAAGCGAGCCCCAGCGAGCATACGCCTCATTTCGAGATTTTAGGTGTGCTATAGCACATCATTTTTGATGATCAGTTCGATGTCAAAATGCCAAATTTGTTCGTGGGCGTCCGTCAGACCTTGTCTATACATACGGTTGGCCATCACGGCTCCGTCCCATTTGGAAGTCAAGCGAACCCGAAGCGAGCATCGCCTCATTTCAGCGATTTTTAGTGTGCTATAGCACACCATTTTTGGGTGATCCGGTTCACGTCAAAAATGCCAAAATTTTTCGTGTGTGCTATAGCACAGGCCATCACGGCTTGTCCGGCCCATTTGGAAGGTCAAAGCAGGCCGAGAAGCATGCATCGCCTCATTTCGGCGATTTTCGTTACCAAATTTGTTAAGTGGGCGTCCTTCAAGAACTTGTTGGGTGATTCGGGATTCGACGTCAAAATGCCAAATTTTTCGTGGGCGTCCGTCAGACCTTGTCTATGCATCACGGTTGGACTTCACGGCTTGTCCGGCCCATTTGGAGGTCAAAGCGAGCCCCGAGCGACATATCGCCTCGATGATTTTCCAAATTTTTCGTGGGCGTCCGTCAAGACCTTGTCTATGCATACGGTCACACCATTTATGGGTGATCCGGATTCGGCGTCAAAATGCCAAATTTTTTCGTGGGCGTCGTCAAGACCTTGGACCTAGTCTATGCATCGGTTGTCCATCACGGCTTGTCCGCCATTTGGAAGGTCAAGCGAGCCCGGCGAGCATACGCCTCATTTCGGCGATTTTAGTGTGCTATGACACACCATTCGCCTCATTTAGGCGATTTTAGTGTGCTATAGCACACCATTTTTAGGTGATCAAATTCCGGCGTCAAAAATGCAAAATTTTTTAGTGGGCGTCCGTTAAGACCTTGTCTATGCATAAGGTTGGGTGATCAGGATTCGGCGTCAAAAATGCCAAATTTGTTGGTGGGCGTCCGTCAAGAGCGTCAAAAATGCCAAATTTGTTCGTGGGCGTCCGTCAAGACCTTGTCTATGCATCACGGTTGGCCATCACGGCTTGTCCAGCCCATTTGGAGGGTCAAGCGAGCCGGCGAGCATCGCCTCATTTCAGCGATTTTCATGTGCTATAGCACATGTCTATGCATCACGGTTGGCCATCGCACGGCTTGTCGGCCCATTTGGAGGTCAAACGAGCAGCGAGCATCGCGCCTCATTTCGGCGATTTTAGTGTGCTATAGCACACCATTTTTAGGTGATCCAATTCAGCGTCAAAATGCCAAATTTGTTCATGGGCGTCCGTCAAGACCTTGTCTATGCATACGGTTGGCCATCACGGCTTATCGGCCCATTTGGAGGGTCAAGCGAGCCGGCGAGCATCGCCTCATTCGATGATTTTTAGTGTGCTATAGCACACCATTTTTGGGTGATCGGATTCGGCGTCAAAATGCCAAATTTGTTCGTGGGCGTCCGTCTAGACCTTGTAAAGTTTTTCTTGGGACGTCCATCAAGACCTTGTCTATGCATCGGTTGGCCATCACGGCTTTTCCGGCCCATTTGGAGGGTCAAGCGAGCCGAAAGCGAGCATCGCCTCATTTGACGATTTTCGTGTGCTATTAGCACACCATTTTTGGTGATCCGGATTCGGCGTCAAAAATGCCAAATTTGTTCGTGGACATCCGTCAAGACGTTGTCTATGCATACGGTTGGCCATCACAGCTTGTCCGGCCCATTTGGAGGTCAAGCGAGCGAAGCGAGCATCGCCTCATTTCGACAATTTTAGGTGTGCAATAGCACACCATTTTGGGTGATCAGGATTCCGGCGTCAAAAATGCCAAATTTGTTCGTGGGCGTCCGTCAATACCTTGTCTATGCATGCGGTTGGACATCACGGCTTGTCGGACCCATTTGGAAGGTCAAGCGATCCCCGAAGCGAGCATCGCCTCATTTCGGCGATTTTAGTGTGCTATAGCACACCATTTTTAGGTGATCGAATTGACGTCAAAAATGCCAAATTTGTTTGTGGGCGTTAAGTCAAGACCTTGTCTATGCTTGGAGCGGTTGGCCATCCGCGGCATCGGCCCATTTGGAGGGTCAAATGAGCCGAGCGAGCATCGCCTCATTTCGGCGATTTTACGTGATTTTAGTGTGCTATGGCATATCTATGCATACGGTTGGCCATTACGACTTGTCCGGCCCATATGGAGGGTCAAAGCGAGCCCGAAGCGAGCATCGCCTCATTTCGGCGATTTTTAGTGTGCTATAGTGCCAAATTTTTCGTGGACATCCGTCAATGCCTGTATATTCATGAGGACCATTTTTTTAAGGTGATCCGGATTCCGGCGTCAAAAATGCCATATTTTTTGTGGACATCCGTCAATACCTTGTCTATGCATACGGTTGGCCATCACGGCTTGTCGGCCCATTTGGAGGGTCAAACAAGCCACGAGCACACCATTTGCGAGCATACGCCTCATTTTTGGCGATTTTAGTGTGCTATTACCAAATTTGTTCGTGGGCGTCCTTCAAGAACTTGTATATGCATACGGTTTGCCATCAGAACACCATTTTTTGGGTGATCAGTTCCGACGTCAAAAAATTCCAAATTTTTCGTGGGCGTCCGTCAAGACCTTGTCTATGCATACGGTTGGCCATCACGGCTTGTCGGCCCATTTGGTGGGCGTCCGTCAGACCTTGTCTATGCATACGGTTGGCCATCACGCGGCTTTTCCGGCCCATTTGGAAGGTCAAGCGAGCCAAGCGAGCATCGCCTCATTTCGGCGATTTTACGTGTGCTATAGCACACCATTTTTCGATGATTTTAGTGTGCTATAGCACACCATTTTTTTTGGGTGATCAGTTAGCGTCAAAAATGCCAAAATTTTTCTTGGGCGTCCATCAAGACCTTGTATATGCATGCGGTTGGCCATCACGGCTTGTCGGCCCATTTGGAGGTCAAGCGAGCCGAAGCGAGCATCGCCTCATTTTGGCGATTTTAGTGTGCTATAGCACCATTTTTAGGTGATCGGATTCCGGCGTTAAAAATGCCAAATTTGTTCGTGGGCGTCCGTCAAGACCTTGTCTATGCATACGGTTGGCCATCACGGCTTTTCCGGTCCATTTGGAAGGTCAAGCGAGCGAAGCGACCGTCAAGACCTTGTCGATGCATATGGTTGGCCATCACGGCTTGTCGGCCCGCCTCATTTCGATGATTTTAGTGTGCTATAGCACACCATTTTTGGGTGATCGGGATTTGATGTCAAAAATGCCATAGGCGATTTTAGTGTGCTATAGCACATCGTGGACGTCCGTCAAGGCCTTGTTTATGAATCTGATTTGACCATCACGGTCGGCCCATTTGGAGGTCAAGCGAGCCTCAAAGCGACATCGCTCATTTCGGCGATTTTTCGTGTGCTATAGCACACCATTTTTGGGTGATTCGATTCGGCGTCAAAAATGCCAAATTTGTTCGTGGACATCCGTCAATGCAAAATTTTTCGTGGGCGTCCGTTAAGACCTTGTCTATGCATAAGGTTGGCCATCACGGCTATGCATACGGTTGGCCATCACGGCTTATCCGGCCCATTTGGAGAGGTCAAAGCGAGCCCTGAGCGAGCATCGCCTCATTTCAGCGATTTTTCGTGTGCTATAGCACACCATTTTTTGGGTGATCAGATTCCAATGTCAAAAATGCCAAATTTGTTTGTGGGCGTCCGTCAAGACCTTGTCTATGCATACGGTTGGCCATCACGGCTGTACGGACCATTCGCCTCATTCGGCGATTTTAGTGTGCTATAGCACGGAGGTCAAGCGAGCCGAAGCGACATCGCCTCATTTGGCGATTTTAGTGTGCTATAGCACACCATTTTTGGGTGATCCGGTTCCGACGTCAAAAATGCCAAATTTTTGTGGACATCCGTCAAGACCTTGTCTATGCATACGGTTGGCCATCCGCGGCTTGTCCGGCCCATTTGGAGGTCAAAGCGAGCCCCTGAGCGAGCATCGCCTCATTCGGCGATTTTAGTGTGCTATAGAACACCATTTTTTGGGTGATCGGGATTCGGCGTCAAAAATGCCAAATTTGTTCGTGGAGCGTCCGTCGGACCTTGTCTATACATACGGTTGGCCATCACGGCTTATGGCCCATTTGGAGGTCAAGCGAACCTCGAAGCGAGCATCGCCTCATTTGACGATTTGCCAAATTTGTTCGTGGGCGTCCGTCAAGACCTTGTCACCATTTTTAGTGATCAGGATTGAGCGTCAAAATGCCAGAATTTGTTCGTGGGCGTCCGTCAAGACCTTGTCTGTGCATGACGGTTGGCCATCACGGCTTGTCCGACCCATTTGGAGGTCAAGCGAGCCCCAGCGTGAGCATCGCCTCGTTTGGCGATTTTTGTGTGCTATAGCACACCATTTTTAGGTGATCCGGTTCAACGTCAAAATGCCAAATTTTTTCATGGGCGTCCGTCAAGATGTGCTATACTATGCATCACGGTTGGCCATCACGGCATCGGCCCATTTGGAGAAGGTCAGCGAGCCGAAGCGAGCATCGCCTCATTTTGGCGATTTTTAAGTTGTGCTATAGCAAATTTGTTCGTGGGCGTCCGTCTAGACCTTGTCATTTTTGGGTGATCCGGATTCCGACGTCAAAAATGCAAGTGTGCTATGGCACATCTATGCATCACGGTTGGCCATCACGGCTTGTCCGGCCCATTTGGAGAAGGTCAAGCGAGCCCGAAGCGACATACGCCTCATTTCGGCGATTTTAATTGTGCTATATGCCAAATTTTTCGTGGACATCCGTCCATTTTTGGGTGATCCGGATTAGAGCGTCAAAAATGCCAAATTTTTATGGGACGTTCCGTCAAGACCTTGTCTCTGCATCGTTTGGTCATCACGGCTTGTCCGACCCATTTGGAAGGTCAGCGAGCAGCGAACATCGCCTCATTTTGCGATTTTGTGTATGCTATAGCACACCATTTTTTCCTTGTCTATGCATACGGTTGGCCATCCAGGCTGTTCGGCCCATGGTCAAGCGAGGCGAAGCGAGCATCGCCTCGTTGCGATTTTCGTGTGCTATAGCACACCATTTTTAGGTGATCCGGTTCGGCGTCAAAATGCCAAATTTGTTACGTGGACATCCTGCTATAGCACACCATTTTTATGCATACGGTTGGCCATCCGCGGCTTGTCCGGCCCATTTGGAGGAGTCAAACGAGCCCGGCGTGCATCGCCTCATTTCGGCGATTTTTGTATGCCAATTTTTAGGTGATCCGGATTCCGGCGTCAAAATGCCAAACATACGGTTTTTGTCTATGAATACGGTTGGCCATCACGGCTATTCGGCCCATTTGGAAGGTCAGCGAGCGAAGCGAGCATCGCCTCATTTCGGCGATTTTGGTGCTATAGCACACCATTTTTAAGGTGATTGATTCGGCGTCAAAAATGCCAAATTTGTTCGTGGACATCGTCAAGACCTTCTCTATGCATACGGTTGGCCATCACGGCTTGTCCGGCCCATTTGGAGGTCAAGCGAGCCACGAAGCGAGCATCGCCTCATAATTCCAAATTTTTTAGTGGGCGTCCGTCAAGACCTTGTCTATGCATACGGTTGGCCATCAGCACACCATTTTTTGGGTGATCCAGATTCCGACGTCAAAAATGCCCTCATTTAGATGATTTTAGTGTGCTATAGCACTCTATGCATCTGGTTGGCCATCACGGCTAGTCCGGACCATTTGGAGGAGTCAAGCGAGCCCAAGCGAGCATACGCCTCATTTCGACCGATTTTTAGTGTGCTATAGCACACCATTTTTAGGTGATCCGGATTCCGGCGTCAAAAAATGCAAAATTTTTCGTGGGCGTCGTCAAGACCTTGTGTTGGCCATCACGCATTGTCCGGCCCATTTGGAGGGTCAAAGCAGGCGAGCGAGCATCGCCTCATTTCGGCGATTTTTAGTGTGCTATAGAACACCAGGAGCTATGCATCACGGTTGGCCATCACGGCTTGTCCGACCCATTTGGAGTTGGCGATTTTCGTGTCTTTGTAGTCAAGCGAGCCTCGAAGCGAGCATCGCCTCATTTCGGCGATTTTGGTGTGCTATAGCACACCATTTTAGGTGATCGGATTAGAGCGTCAAAAATGCCAAATTTGTTCGTGGGCGTCCGTCAAGACCTTGTCTATGCATCACGATTTGGCCATCACGGCTTGTCCGGCCCATTTGGAGGGTCAAAGCGAGCCTCGAAGCGAGAACATCGCCTCATTTGACGATTTTAGTGTGCTATTAGCACACCATTTTTGGGTGATCGGATTCCAGCGTCAAAAATGCCAAATTTGTTCTTGGGCGTCCGTCAAGACCTTGGTCTAGGCATCACGGTTGGCCATCGCGGCTTTTCCGGCCCATTTGGAGAGGTCAAGCGAGGCCGAGCGAGCATACGCCTCATTTCGGCGATTTTTGTGTGCTATTGCACACCATTTTTTGGGTGATCTGGATTAGGCGTCAAAACGTCAAGACCTTGTCATACGGTTTGCCATCAGTGAACATCCGTCAAGACATTTTCTATGCAGCACACTTGTCCGGCCCGTTTGGAGGTCAAGCGAGCCCCGAAGCGAGCATCGCCTCATTTTGGCGATTTTAGTAGTGCTATGGCACACTGGGTGATCGGATTCGGCGTCAAAAAATGCCTTCTATGCATACGGTTGGCCATCAAAGGCTTGTCGGACCCATGGTCAAGCGAGCCACGAAGCGAGCATCGCCTCATTTCGGCGATTTTAGTGTGTGCCACGGCGTCAAAATGCCAAATTTGTTCGTGGGACATCCGTGAAGACCTTGTCTATGCATGCGGTTGGCCATCACGGCTTGTCCGGCCCATTTGGAGGGTCAAAGCGAGCCGAGCGAGCATCGCCTCAGTTTGCCATCACCATTTTTTAGGTGATCCGGTTTCCGGCGTCAAAAATGCCAAATTTTTCGTGGGCGTCCGTCAAGACCTTGTCTATGCATCACGGTTGGCCATCCGGCTTGCCGGCCAATTTGGAGGTCAAAGCGAGCCGACGGCGAGCATACGCCTCATTTGAGCGATTTTCGTGTGCTATAGCACACCATTTTTTAGGTGATCCAGTTCCAGCGTCAAAAAGCCTCATTTAGGCGATTTTCGTGCTATAGCACACCATTTTTAGTGATCCGGTTCGGCGTCAAAAATGCCAAATTTTTCGTGGGCGTCCGTTATGACCTTGTCTATGCATAAGGTTCGTCCGTCAAGACCTTGTCTATGCATCTGACGGTTTGCCATCACGTCTTGTCGGCCCATTTGGATGGTCAAGCGAGCCGAAGCGAGCATCGCCTCATTTCGGCGATTTTAGTGTGCTATAGCACACCATTTTTAGGTGATCAGTTCAGCGTCAAAAATCCCCAAATTTGTTCGTGGGCGTCCGTCAATTTGTTCGTGGTTGGCCATCACGACTTGTTCGGCCAATTTGGAAGGTCAAGCGAGCCACTGAAGCGAGCATACGCCTCGTTCGGCGATTTTAGTGTGCTATAGCACACCATTTTTAGAAAAATGCTAAATTTTTTGTGGGCGTCCTGGACATCCGTCAAGACCTTGTCTATGCATCGGTTGTCCATCACGGCTTATTGCATACGGTTTGCCATCCCCATTTGGAGGATCAAGCGAGCCGACGAGCATCGCCTCATTTCAGCGATTTTAGTGTGCTATAGCACACGAGTCAAAGCGAGGCGAGCAACATATGCCTTATTTCGATGATTTTGTATAGCACACTTTTTTGGTGATCGGGATTCCGATGTCAACTATGCATCACGGTTGGCCATCACGGCATGTCCGGTCCCATTTGGAGGGTCAAGCGAGCGGCGAGCATCGCCTCATTTCGGCGATTTTCGTCAAGACCTTGTATATGCATATGGTTGGCCACGGCTTGTCGGCCTAGGTGATCGGATTCCAGCGTCAAAAATGCGCCTCATTTCGATGATTTTAGTGTGCTATAGCACAAATTTGTTCGTGGGCGTCCGTCAAGAATGCCACTATGCATATGGTTGGCCATCACGGCTTGTCCGGCCCATTTGGATAATGTCACCATTTTTTGGGTGATCAGATTCAGCGTCAAAATCAAATATTTTCATGGGCGTCGTCAAGACCTTATCTATGCATAAGGTTGGCCATCACGACTTTTTCCAGCCCATATGGAGGTCAAGCGAGCCGAAGCGAGCATACGCCTCATTCGACAATTTTAGTGTGCTATAGCACACCATTTTTGGGTGATCCGGATTCGAGCGTCAAAATGCCAAATGTTTCGTGGGCGTCCGTCAAGACCTTGTCTATGCATACGGTTGGCCATCACGGCTTGTCCGGCCCATTTGGAGGTCAGCGAGCCAGCGAGCATCGCCTGCATTTCGGCGATAATGTTAAATTTGTTCGTGGACTTTCGTCAAGACTAGTGTGCTATAGCACACCATTTTTGGGTGATCCAGTTGACGTCAAAAATGCCAAATTTGTTCGTGGACATTTTAGTGTGCTATAGCACAGGTCAAGCGAGGCGAAGCGAGCATCGCCTCGTTTCGACGATTTTCGTGAGCTATAGCACACTGCCAAATTTGTTCGTGGGCGTCCGTCAAGACCTTGTCTATGCATATGGTTGAAATTTGTTAAAGTGGGCGTCCGTCAAGACCTTGTCTATGCATTTGTGGACGTCTTGGCCATCAGCGGCTTGTCCGGCCCATTTGGAAGGGTCAAGCGAGCCACGAGCGAGCATCGCCTCGTTTAGCGATTTTTGTGTGCTATATAGCACACCATTTTTGGGTGATCACGGATTCGGCTGGCCATCAATTTGTTCGTGGACGTCCTTCAAGACCTTGTCTATGCATACGGTTGGCCATCACGGCTTGTCCGGCCCATTTGGAGGGTCAAACGAGCCCCGAAGCGAGCATACGCCTCATTTCGACGATTTTCGTGTGCTATAGCACACCATTTTTAAATGATCCGGGATTCAAGCGTCAAAATGCCAAATTTGTTTCGTGGACATCCGTCAAGACCTTGTCTATGCATCGCGGTTGGCCATCACGGCTTGTCGGCCCATTTGGAAAGGTCAAGCGAGCCGAAGCGAGCATCACGCCTCATTCGGCGATTTTAGTGTGCAATAGCACACCATTTTTGGGTGATCCGCGCCTCATTTCGGCGATTTTCGTGTGCTATAGCATCACGGTTGGCCATCACGGCTTCTCCGACCCAATTTGGAGGTCAAACGAGCCTGGCGAGCATACGCCTGCATTTCGATGATTTTTCGTGTGCTATAGCACACCATTTTTGGGATGCCAAATTTTTAGTGGGCGTCCGTCAAGACCGGATGGTCAAGCGAGCCAGCGAGCATCGCCTCGTTTGGCGATTTTCGTGTGCTATAGCACACCATTTTTAGGTGATCGGTTCAACGTCAAAAATTCGCCTCATTTCGGCGATTTTAGTGTGCTATAGCACACCATTTTCCAAATTTGTTCGTGGGCGTCGTCAAGACTGCCAAATTTTTGTGGGCGTCTGTCAAGACCTTGTCTATGCATACGTCACGGTTGGCCATCACGACTTGTTCGGCCCATTTGGAGGGTCAAGCGAGCCTGAGCGAGCATCGCCTCGTTTCGGCGATTTTAGGTGTGCTGTGCACACCATTTTTGGGTGATCAGTTCGTCAAAATGCCAAATGTTTTCGTGGGCGTCCGTCAATACCTTTATACATGTATATGGTTGTCCATCACGGCTTGTCCGGCCCATTTGGAGGGTCAAAGCAGGCCCGGCGAGCATCGCCTCGTTTCGGCGATTTTCGTGTGCTATAGCACACCATTTTTGGGTGATGGATTAGGCGTCAAAATGCCAAATTTTTTCTTGGACATTCGTCAAGACCTTGTCTATGCATCACGGTTGGCCATCACAGCTTGTCCGGCCCATTAAGAGGTCAAGCGAGTCCGGCGAGCATCGCCTCATTTCGGCGATTTTGCGTGTGCTATAGCACACCATTTTTAGGTGATCCGTATTCCGATGTCAAAAATGCCAAATTTGTTAATGGGCGTCCGTTAAGACCTTGTCTATGCATCACGGTTGTCCATCACGGCTTTCGGCCTATTTGGAAGGTCAAAGCAGCCGAAGCGAGCATCGCCTCATTTGACGATTTTAGTGTGCTATAGCACACCATTTTTTAGTGATCCGGTTCGATGTCAAAATGCCAAATTTGTTCGTGGGCGTCCGTCAAGACCTTGCTGCATATGGTTGGCCATCACGGCTTGTCGGCCCATTTGGAGGTCAAGCGAGGCCCAGCGAGCATCGCCTCATTTCGGCGATTTTAGTGTGCTATAGCACACCATTTTTGGGTGATCCAGTTCAGCGTCAAAATGCCAAATCTTTCGAAATGGTAATTCCTATGCATATGGTTGGCCATCACGGCTTGTCCGACCCATTTGGATGGTCAAGCGAGGCCGAAGCGAGCATATAAACGCTCACCATTTTTTGGTGATCCGGATTCAACGTCAAAAATGCGATTGACATGGCCAAGACCTTATCTATGCATCACGGTTGGCCATCCGCGACATTTTCCAGCCCATGTTGGAATTGCGTCAAAGCGAGCCGAAGCGAGCATACGCCTCAGTTTTCGATGATTTTAGTGTGCTATAGCACACCATTTTTAAGGTGATCAGGTTCGGCGTCAAAAATGCCAAATGTTTCGTGGGCGTCCGTCAAGACGCTTGTCTATGCCGCTTGTCAGGCCCATTTGGAGGGTCAAGCAGGCCACGGCGAGCATCGCCATCTGATTCCATTTTGGCGATTTTCGTATGGCGGCGTTCCTCTTTGTCTTCAAAGTAGGGCTTTAATTGGCTTGCGTGGAATACCGGATGAATCTTCAGATGGTGCGGCATGTCTACCCGATAGGAGATCTTGCCAGCCTTGGCAACAATCTCAAATGGCCCCTCATATTTGCGAATCAAATTCTGATTCACGCCTCGTAGTGACTTGAATTGCCGGGGATTCAGTTTCACCATGACCCTGTCTCCAATCTGATAATTCACCGGACGTCGCCTACGATCAGCAAACTTTTTCATCTTTCGGGCAGCCTTGTCAAGGTACGACCGTGCAAGGTCGACCTGCTCTTCCCAGGCCTTGGCCATCTGATAAGCCCCTGGGCTCTTGAAACCAGCATCAACAGGCAAGGACTGGGGCGTTGTTGGCTGCTGCCCCGTCGCTAACTCGAATGGACTCTTCCCCGTTGCCTCACTGCGCTGCAGATTATATGAGAACTGGGCAGTGTCTAGCAACTTTGCCCAGTCTCGCTGATTTGCACTAACATAGTGCCTCAGGTAGCACTCCAGTAGTGCATTGGTCCTCTCCGTCTGCCCGTCCGTCTGAGGGTGGAAACTGGTCGAGAAATGCAATTCTGACCCTAGCAAGCTAAACAGCTCCCTCCAGAACGAACCTGTAAACCGGGGATCACGATCGCTGATGATGTGTTTTGGAATGCCCCAGTATTTGACAACGTCACGCAGGAAGACCCTGGCAGCCTCCTTGGCTTTGCAGTTGGCCGTGGTGGCGGTGAACGTCGCATACTTGGAGAAGCGATCCACCACGACCATGATTGTTCCGAAGCCCTCCGAGTTTGGCAAACAGGTTATGAAATCCATTGTGACGCTGTCCAAGGCTTTTCAGCAATGGGCAGCGGCTCCAGCAATCCGCCTGGTACCTTTGTCTCAACTTTGTCCTGTTGGCAGACAAGGCACGTTCGTACGTACGCCTCGACGTCATCCCGCATCCGAGGCCAGTAGTATGAAGCTTCAAGCAATGCCAAGGTCCTCTTCTGCCCTGGGTGACCAGCCCAAGCAGAATCGTGGCCTTCTTTCATCAAGGTACGCCGAAGACTTGCCCACTTCGGGACGTACACACGCCTGCCCGTTGTATATAGCAAGCCGTCTTCCGCCCAAAACTTCTTCGTCTTGCCTTGCTGGGCCAAGGCAAAGAGTTGTTTGGCAATAGGATCATGCAGCAATCCTTCTTTAATGTCGTCAACAATTGAGCTGCTGGTTGAGCTCACAATAGTGGCCAATGAAGCTCTGCGGCTAAGGGCATCAGCCACCACGTTCGCTTTCCCTGGCTTGTACTCCAGAGTAAAGTCGAACTCTGCTAGGTAGTCTTGCCATCGAGCCTGCTTGGCGGACAGCTTCTTTTGGGACTGAAAGTAAGTCGTCGCGATGTTGTCCGTCTTGACGACAAAATGGGACCCCAGCAGGTAGTGGCGCCAAGTTCTCAAGCAGTGCACTACAGCAGTCATTTCCTTCTCATGCACTGAATATCGCTGCTCCGCTTCGTTCAGTTTCCTGCTCTCATAGGCTATCGGGTGGCCCTCTTGAATTAGGACGCCACCGATGGCGAAGTCAGACGCATCTGTGTGGACTTCGAATGGCTTGGAGAAGTCCGGCAAGGCCAACACGGGCTCTTCCATCACTGCCAACTTCAGCCTCTCAAAGGCAGCTTGGCAAGCTGCCGACCAATTCCAGTCATGGTCCTTCTTCAGCAGGTCTGTGAGAGGCGCAGCAATGGCGGAATAATTAAAGATGAAGCGCCGGTAGTAGTTGGTAAGGCCAAGGAAGGACCTTAGTTCTGGGACCTTCGTTGGAGCTTCCCAACTGTTGATAGCCTCTATCTTGTCGTTGTCCATTTGAATCTTGCCATGGCTGATAGTGTGCCCAAGGAAACGAACAGTTGGTTGTGCGAAACTGCACTTCTCACGCTTCACATACAGCTCGTTGTCGCGCAGGATCTTGAACACCTTGCACAAGTGTTCCACATGGTCTTCCATGCTGTTGCTGTAGACAACGATATCATCCAAGTAAACCACAACAAACTGATCCAAGTAGGAGTGGAACAGTCTGTTCATCAGGGTGCAGAACGTCGCCGGCGCGTTCGTCAACCCAAACGGCATCACTAGCCAATCAAACGCGCCATAACGCGTTACACAAGCAGTCTTCGGCTCATCACCTTCGGCAATCCGAACTTGGTGATAGCCTCTTCTCAAATCCATTTTGGTAAACACCGTCGCCTGTCCCAATCGGTCGAACAAATCTGCAATCAAAGGCACGGGATATTTGTTCTTTACCGTGACCTTGTTGAGGGCCCGGTAGTCAATGCACAATCTCAGCGTCCCGTCCTTCTTCTTTTGGAACAGCACAGGTGCACCAAATGGCGCCTTGGACGGCCTGATGTGTCCGGCGTCCAGCAACTCCTTGAGCTGCTTCCTTAACTCCTCCAGCTCCGGGGGCGCCATGCGATAAGGAGTCATGGCAGGCGGCTTCGCCCCTGGAACTAGCTCGATTTGATGATCAACTTCCCTACGGGGTGGCAGCCGTTGGGGAAGTTCTGCTGGCATAACGTCCTTGTTGCTGCTAAGGACGTGCTCAATGCAGGGCGGCAATGGGGCTGTCTCATCACAGCTCCCAGCGTCTTCAATCAAAGTGGCGAGAAATGTTGGCTCGCCTCTCTTGAATCCCTTGATGATCTGCATTGCTGACAAATGCATTCCAGTTTGTGGCACCCGAATAAGGGGTACCACGCAAGACCCTCCGACGTTGCTAATATGCAGCTGGTTGTGACGCGGCGAGATGAAGGCATTGACTTCATACCAAAAGTCAAGTCCTAAGATGACATCAAAAACGTCCATGGGTGCAATCGTAAAATCGGTCTGCCCAGACCATTCTCCTAACTCAATCGGAACATTAGGCGCGAAGCCATTGACAGTAGTAGGAGTGGCGTTCACGGTCTTCAACTTGGTGTTACTAGCAACATAACTTAGGCCCAATTCCCTTGCCTTCTGCTCAGTCACAAAGTTGTGGGTAGCCCCTGTGTCTACCATGATCCGCACGTCGGTGCCGTTCAGCTTGGCATCGACGAACAGTGACTCACGAGGCCTAACGCCAACTGGTTTGGCAGCCAAGGCAGCAATAGAGATGTGGCTGATCAGTGCCATATGGTTGAACATGCCCACGGCCACGTTCTTGCCTTTGTCGGCTCATTTACTACTGCCCGCGTTTCTCGCGGCATAAGCGCACGCTGGCTGCAGCCTTCTGCTTCTTCGCTTCTCGGCAGCTACCATGGCGCTCAGCTTCCTCAACGATGGGCAGTACCTAGCAGCGTGGGTTGTCTCCCCACAGATGTAACAGCCTTCCCGCTGAGGAGCACCCCTCTTACGGTCTTCATAATTTTTCCGGAAGTTTGAAGGCTGATCACGAGCGTTGCTTCTCGTGTCGCTGCTCCGGTTAGTATTTGGTCTGCTCCGGCCCCTGTTGTTGTTGTCGACTTTGGGAGGAATAGTTTTGCTCCGGTTATCCCTCCCCTTTGCAGCATCACTACGGAAGTCGTTGAGCGACTCCGCCACTACGATTGCCTCGTCGACGTCATGCACTTGACGTCTTTGCAGCTCCTGCCTGGCCCAATTCTGAAGGCCATCAAGGAAGTAGAACAACAAGTCCTCACTCGTCAAACTAGGAATCTGAAGTGTTAACTTCGTGAATTCCTTCACATACTCCCGAATAGAGGCAGTCTGCTTTAGTTCCCTCAACCTTCTGCGGGCTTCGTGGACGACGTTCTGGGGGTAGAACTGCCGTTTGAGCTCAGTCTTAAACTGCTCCCAATCGTCAATCTGGCAAGCTCCTCTCTCCATATCAGCCTTTTTGCGTCGCCACCACAGCATGGCTGTGTCCGACAAATACATAGCCGCTGTCCGGATCTTGGCCGCTTCCGTGTGCATGTCGACATGTTCGAAGTAGGACTCCATTTGCCAAATGAAGTTTTCAACGTCCTGAGCACTCCTCTCCCCTCGAAACTCTTTGGGTTTAGGAGCCTCAATCCTCGTTTCTCGAACTGTAACGGGAGGAACAACTCCCGCCTCGGCAGTCTCATCAACCTGCCGTTTCAAGGACTCCACCTCGCGTTGAAGAGCAGAGATGGTTTCGTTGAACTTGATTTCAAGGGCAGACAGACCCTCTCTTTGCATGTCTTCAAGTTCACCCAAGCTGTTTTTCACCTCGTCCAGCCCTTCAATGGCTACGGACTCGAGGGAACTAAAATTATTCTCAACCACCACAATCCTGCGGTTCAAGGATGACAACCCCACCTCAACTCCGACGATTCTCTCGTCTAGTGGGTTGGTGTTGTTGTCCGCACCCCCTTCCTCCTCAACAGCAGTACGACCAGCAAGAGAAGGGTTAGAAGAGGGCTCTCTTACCTTGCTTTTGTCCCGTTTCTTGGATGGTTCTTTCCGAACTTCTGGTTCCTTATCTTGAACGATCTCCTCATTCCGCTGTGACCTGGACGTCATGCTTAAACGCTGCTCTGATACCAACTTGTCACGGGGTGAATATTTTCTGCACCGTGAGGGACAGTTACGAAGGCTTGCACGGCTCTTCTAACTCAGTCCAACCAAACGCCCAACGAATCTAAAGCAAGGGTCCACAAACAAAGCCACAAAACAGAAAGCGAAAGCAAGAATAAAGGCAAGAAAGGCTACCAAGCTTTGGGAGGCGGCAAGGCCAATTTTCCAATATTTTCCAAGAGAGCTTCTAAGAGCTTTTACAAAGTAAGAGGGAGAGAGTATTTTTTTCTAACTATCTTTCTGAAATGGTAATTCCTACACTATACAAAGACTCCAAAAGTGAGCCAAAAACGTTTTGGACAAACATTCAAAATAAGAGCTACAAGTGGCAGATTCTGTGTGGCTGGAGAGGAGGCAGCTTTGTCTTCACAGCTTTTCTGCCACATGGCAGATGGCTTGCACAGATTTTTGTCCATAAGCCTTTGGCTGGCCTGGTAAGCATGGCCTGCTTTCTCCATGTTGGCAAGCAATCTCCAGCATTTGGGGAGGCAGATTGACATGGCATTTGGGACCCTCCAAGCTAGGAGGAGTGGCTGCTGCGTTTTTGGAATTGACTGAATTTAATGTTCCGCCTTGCGGGGCGGGACAATACGCCTCATTTCGACGATTTTCGTTTGCTATAGCACACCATTTTTTGGGTGATCCGGATTCCGACGTCAAAAATGCTAAATTTTTTCGTGGACGTCCTTCAAGACCTTGTCTATGCATAAGGTTGGCCATCACGGCTTGTCCGGCCCATTTGGAGGGTCAAACGAGCCCCGAAGCGAGCATACGCCTCATTTCGACGATTTTCGTGTGCTATAGCACACCAATTTTTGGGTGATCAGGATTCCGACGTCAAAAATGCCAAATTTGTTCGTGGACGTCCTTCAAGACCTTTTCTATTCATACAGTTTGCCATCACGGCTTGTCCGGCCCATTTGGAGGGTCAAACGAGCCCCGAAGCGAGCATAAGCCTCATTTTGACGATTTTCGTGTGCTATAGCACACCATTTTTTGGGTGATCCGGATTCCGACGTCAAAAATGCAAAACTTTTTCGTGGACGTCCGTCAAGACCTTGTCTATGCATACGATTGGCCATCACGGCTTGTCCGGCCCATTTGGAGGGTCAAACGAGCCCCGCAGCGAGCATACGCCTCATTTCGACGATTTTCGTGTGCTGTAGCACACCATTTTTTAGGTGATCCGGATTCCGCCGTCAAAAATGCCAAATTTTTTCATGGACGTCCGTCAAGACCTTTTCTATGCATACGGGTTGCCATCACGGCTTGTCCGGCGCATTTGGAGGGTCAAACAAGCCCCGAAGCGAGCATACGCCTCATTTCGACGATTTTCGTGTGCTATAGCACACCATTTTTTGGGTGATCCGGATTCCGATGTCAAAAATGCCAAATTTGTTCGTGGACGTCCGTAAAGACCTTGTCTATGCATAAGGTTGGACATCACGGCTTGTCCGGACCATTTGGAGGGTCAAACGAGCCCCGAAGCGAGCATACGCCTCATTTCGACGATTTTCGTGTGCTATAGCACACCATTTTTTGGGTGATCCGGATTCCGACGTCAAAAATGCCAAATTTGTTCATGGACGTCCGTCAAGACCTAGTCTATGCATACGGTTGGCCATCACGGCTTGTCCGGCCCATTTGGAGGGTCAAACGAGCCCCGAAGCGAGCATACGCCTCATTTCGACGATTTTCGTGTGCTATAGCACACCATTTTTTGGGTGATCCGGATTCTGATGTCAAAAATGCCAAATTTATTTGTGGACGTCCGTCAAGACCTTGTCTATGCATACACTTGGCCATCACGGATTTTCCAGCCCATTTGGAGGGTCAAACGAGCCCCGAAGCGAGCATACGCCTTCGTGTGCTATGGCACACCATTTTTTGGGTGATCGGGATTCAGACGTCAAAAATGCCAAATTTGTTCGTGGACGTCCGTAAAAACCTTGTCTATGCATACAGTTGGCCATCACGGCTTGTCCGGCCCATTTGGAGGGTCAAACGAGCCCCGAAGCGAGCATAGGCCTCATTTCGACGATTTTCATGTGCTATATAGCACACCATTTTTGGGTGATTCGGATTCCGACGTCAAAAATGCCAAATTTGTTCATGGACGTCCGTCAAGACCCTGTCTATGCATACGGTTGGCCATCACGGCTTTTCCGGACCATTTAGAGGGTCAAACGAGCCCCGAAGCGAGCATACGCCTCATTTCGACGATTTTCGTGTGCTATAGCACACCATTTTTTGGGTGATCCGGATTCAGACGTCAAAAATGCCAAATTTTTTCGTGGACGTCTGTCAAGACCTTGTCTATGCATACGGTTGGCCATCACGGCTTGTCTGGCCCATTTGGAGGGTCAAACGAGCCCCGAAGCGAGCATAGGCCTAATGTCGACGATTTTCTTGTGCTATAGCACACCATTTTTTGGGTGATCCGGATTCTGACGTCAAAAATGCCAAATTTTTTCGTGGACGTCCGTTAAGACCTTGTCTATGCAAACTTTTGGCCATCACGGCTTGTCCGGACCATTTGGAGGGTCAAACGAGCCCCGAAGCGAGCATACGCCTCATTTCGACGATTTTCGTGTGCTATAGCACACCATTTTTTGGGTGATCCGGATTACGACGTCGAAAATGCCAAATATTTTCATGGACGTCCGTCAAGACCTTGTCTATGCATACGGTTGGCCATAACGGCTTGTCCGGCCCATTTGGAGGGTCAAACGAGCCCCGCAGCGAGCATACGCCTCATTTCGATGATTTTTGTGTGCTATAGCACACCATTTTTTGGGTGATTCGGATTCCAACGTCAAAAATGCCAAATTTTTTCGTGGACGTCCGTTAAGACCTTGTCTATGCATAAGGTTGGCCATCACGGCCTGTCCGGCCCAGTTGGAGGGTCAAACGAGCCCCAAAGCGAGCATACGCCTCATTTCGACTTTTTTTATGTGCAATAGCACACCATTTTTTGGGTGATCCAGATTTCGACGTCAAAAATGCCAAATTTGTTCGTGGACGTCCGTCAAGACCTTTTCTATGCATACGGTTGGCCATCACAGCTTGTCCGGCCCATTTGGAGGGTCAAACGAGCCCCGAAGCGAGCATACGCCTCATTTCGACGATTTTCGTGTGCTATAGCACACCATTTTTGGGTGATCCGGATTCCGACGTCAAAAATGCCAAATTTGTTCGTGGACGTCCGTCAAGACCTTGTCTATGCATACGGTTGGCCATCACGGCTTGTCCGGCCCATTTGGAGGGTCAAACGAGCCCTGAAGCGAGCATACGCCTCATTTCGATGATTTTCGTGTGCTAAAGCACATCATTTTTTAAGTGATCCGGATTCCGACGTCAAAAATGCCAAATTTGTTCGTGGACGTCCGTCAAGACCCTGTGTATGCATAAGGTTGGCCATCACGGCTTGTACAACCCATTTGGAGGGTCAAACGAGCCCCGAAGCGAGCATACGCCTCATTTCGATGATTTTCGTGTGCTATAGCACACCATTTTTTGGGTGATCCGGATTCCGATGTCAAAAATGCCAAATGTTTTTGTGGACGTCCGTCAAGACCTTGTCTATGCATACGCTTGGCCATCACAGATTGTCCGGCCCATTTGGAGGGTCAAACGAGCCCCGAAGCGAGCATACGCCTCATTTCGACGATTTTCGTGTGCTATAGCACACCATTTTTTGGGTGATCCGGATTCCGACGTCAAAAATGCCAAATTTTTTTGTGGACGTCCATCAAGACCTTGTCTATGCATACGGTTGGCCATCACGGCTTGTCCGGCCCATTTGGAGGGTCAAACGAGCCCTGAAGCGAGCATACGCCTCATTTGACGATTTTCGTGTGCTATAGCACACCATTTTTTGGGTGATCCGGATTCCGACGTCAAAAATGCCTCATTTGTTCGTGGACGTCCGTCAAGACCTTGACTATGCATACGGTTGGCCATCACGGCTTGTACGGCCCATTTGGAGGGTCAAACGAGCCCTGAAGCGAGCATACGCCTCATTTCGACGATTTTCGTGTGCTATAGCACACCATTTTTTGGGTGATCCGGATTTCGACGTCAAAAATTCCAATTTTTTCGTGGACGTCCATCAAAACCTTGTCTAAGCATACGGTTGAACATCACGGCTTGTTCGGCCCATTTGGAGGGTCAAACGAGCCCCGAAGGCAGCATACGCCTCATTCTGACGATTTTTGTGTGCTGCACACAATTTTTTGGGTGATCCGGATTCCGACGTCAAAAATGCTAAATTTGTTCGTGGACGTCCGTCAAGACCTTATCTATGCATACATTTGGCCATCACGGCTTGTCCGGCACCATTTGGAGGGTCAAACGAGCCCCGAAGCGAGCATACGCCTCATTTCGACGATTTTCGTGTGCTATAGCACACTATTTTTTGGGTGATCCGGATTCTGACGTCAAAAATGCCAAATTTTTTCGTGGATGTCCGTCAAGACCTTGTCTATGCATACGGTTGGCCATCACAGCTTGTCCGGCCCATTTGGAGGGTCAAGAAGCCCCGAAGCGAGCATACGCCTCATTTCGACGATTTTCGTGTGGTATAGCACACCATTTTTTGGGTGATCCGGATTCCAACGTCAAAAATGCCAAATTTTTTCGTGGACGTCAGTCAAGACCTTGTCTTTGCATACGGTTGGCCATCACGTCTTGTCCGGCCCATTCGGAGGGTCAAACAAGCCCCGAAGCGAGCATACGCCTCATTTCGACGATTTTCGTGTGCTATATAGCACACCATTTTTTTGGTGATCCGGATTCTGACGTCAAAAATGCCAAATTTGTTCATGGACGTCCGTCAAGACCTTCTCTATGCATACAATTGTCCATCACGGCTTGTTCAGCCCATTTGGAGGGTCAAACAAGCCACGAGGCGAGCATACGCCTCATTTCGACGATTTTAGTGTGCTATAGCACACCATTTTTTGGGTGATCCGGATTCCGACGTCAAAAATGCCAAATTTTTTTGTGGACGTCCGTCAAGACCTTGTCTATGCATACGGTTTGCCATCACGGCTTGTCCGGCCCATTTGGAGGGTCAAACGAGCCCCGAAGCGAGCATACGCCTCATTTCGACGATTTTCGTGTGCTATAGTACACCATTTTTTGGGTGATCCGGATTCTGACGTCAAAAATGCCAAATTTGTTCGTGGACGTCCGTCAAGACCTTGTCTATGCATACGGTTGTCCATCACGGCTTGTCCGGCCACTTTGGAGGGTCAAACGAGCCCCGAAGCGAGCATACGCCTTATTTCGACGATTTTCGTGTGCTATAGCACACCATTTTTGGGTGATCCGGATTCCAACATCAAAAATGCCAAATTTTTTCGTGGACGTCCATCAAGACCTTGTCTATGCATACGGTTTTCCATCACGGCTTTTGCGGCCCATTTGGAGGGTCAAACGAGCCCCGAAGCGAGCATACACCTCATTTCGATGATTTTCGTGTGCTATTGCACACCATTTTTTGGGTGATCCGGATTCTAACGTTAAAAATGCCAAATTTGTTTGTGGACGTCCGTCAAGACCTTGTCTATGCATACGGTTGGCCATCACGGCTTGTCCGGCCCATTTGGAGGGTCAAACAATCCCCGAAGCGAGCATACGCCTCATTTCGACGATTTTCGTGTGCTATAGCACACCATTTTTTGGGTGATCCGGATTCCGATGTCAAAAATGCCAATTTTTTTCGTGGACGTCCGTCAAGACCTTGTCTATGCATACGGTTGGCCATCACGGCTTGTCCGTCCCATTTGGAGGGTCAAACGAGCCTTGAAGCGAGCATATGCCTCATTTCGACGATTTTCGTGTTCTATAGCACACCATTTTTTGGGTGATCCGAATTCCGATGTCAAAAATGCCAAATTTGTTCGTGGACGTCCGTCAAGACCTTGTCTATGCAAACGGTTGGCCATCACAGCTTGTCCGGCCCATTTGGAGGGTCAAACGAGCCCCGAAGCGAGCATACGCCTCATTTCGACGATTTTCGTGTGCTATAGCACACCATTTTTTGGGTGATCCGGATTCCGACGTCAAAAATGCCAAATTTGTTTGAGGACGTCCGTCAAGACCTTGTCTATGCATACGGTTGGCCATCACGGCTTGTCCGGCCCATTTGGAGGGTCAAACGAGCCCCGAAGCGAGCATACGCCTCATTTCGACAATTTTCGTGTGCTATAGCACACCATTTTTTGGGTGATCTGGATTCCGACGTCAAAAATGCCAATTTTTTTCATGGACATCCGTCAAGACATTGTCTATGCATACGGTTGGCCATCACGGCTTGTCCGGCCCATTTGGAGGGTCAAACGAGCCCCGAAGCTAGCATACGCCTCATTTTGAAGATTTTCGTGTGCTATAGCATACCATTTTTTGGGTGATCTGGATTCCGACGTCAAAAATGCCAAATTTGTCCGTGAACGTCCGTCAAGACCTTGTCTATGCATACGGTTGACCATCACGGCTTGTCCGGCCCATTTGGAGGGTCAAACAGGCCCCGAAGCGAGCATACGCCTCATTTCGACAATTTTCGTGTGCTATAGCACACCATTTTTTGGGTGATCCGGATTCTGAAGTCAAAAATGCCAATTTTTTTCGTGGAAGTCCGTCAAGACCTTTTCTATGCATACGGTTGGCCATCACGGCTTGTCCGTCCCATTTGGAGGGTCAAACGAGCCCCGAAGCGAGCATACGGCTTATTTCGATGATTTTCGTGTGCTATAGCACACCATTTTTGGGGTGATCCGGATTCTGACGTCAAAAATGCCAAATTTGTTCGTGGACGTCCGTCAAGACCTTGTCTATGCATATGGTTGGCCATCACGGCTTGTTCGGCCCATTTGGAGGGTCAAACGAGCCCCGAAGCGAGCATACGCCTCATTTCAACGATTTTCGTGTGCTATAGCACACCATTTTTTGGGAGATCCAGATTCCGACGTAAAAAATGCCAAATTTGTTCGTGGACGTCCGTCAAGACCTTTTCTATGCATACGGTTGGCCATCACGGCTTGTCCGGCCCATTTGGAGGGTCAAACGAGCCCCGAAGCGAGCATACGCCTCATTTCGACGATTTTCGTGTGCTATAGCACACCATTTTTTGGGTGATCCGGATTCCGACGTCAAAAATGCCAATTTTTTTTGTGGACGTCTGTCAAGACCTTGTCTATGCATACGGTTGGCCATCACGGCCTGTCCGGCCCATTTGGAGGGTCAAACGAGCCCCGAAGCGAGCATACGCCTCATTTCGACGATTTTCGTGTGCTATAACACACCATTATTGGGTGATCCGGATTCCGACGTCAAAAATGCCAAATTTGTTCGTGGATGTCTGTCAAGACCTTGTCTATGAATACAGTTGTCCATCACCGCTTGTCCGGCCCATTTGAAGGGTCAAACGAGCCTCGAAGCGAGCATACGCCTCATTTTGACGATTTTCGTGTGCTATAAAACACCATTTTTTGCGTGATCCGGATTCCGACGTTGAAAATGCCAAATTATTTCGTGGACGTCCGTCAATACCTTGTCTATGCATACGATTGGCCATCACGGCCTGTCCGGCCTATTTGGAGGGTCAAACGAGCCCCGAAGCGAGCATACGCCTCATTTCGACGATTTTCGTGTGCTATAGCACACCATTTTTTGGGTGATCCGGATTCCGACGTCCAAAATGCCAAATTTGTTCGTGGACGTCCGTCAAGACCTTGTCTATGCATACTGTTGGCCATCATGGCTTGTCCGGCCCATTTGGAGGGTCAAACGAGCCCCGAAGCGAGCATACGCCTCATTTCGACGATTTTCATGTGCTATAGCACACCATTTTTTGGGTGATCCGGATTCTGACGTCAAAAATGCCAAATTTGTTTGTGGACATCCGTCAAGACCTTGTCTATGCATACGTTTGACCATCACAGCTTGTCCGGCCCATTTGGAGGGTCAAACGATCCCCAAAGCGAGCATACGCCTCATTTCGACGATTTTCGTGTGCTATAGCACACCATTTTTTGGGTGATCCGGATTCCGACGTCAAAAATGCCAAATTTGTTTGTGGACGTCCGTTAAGACCTTGTCATGCATACGGTTGGTCATCACGGCTTGTCTTGCCCATTTGGAGGGTCAAACGAGCCCCGAAGCAGGCATACGCCTCATTTCGACGATTTTCGTGTGCTATAGCACACCATTTTTTGGGTGATCCGTATTCGGATGTCAAAAATGCCAAATTTTTTCGTGGACGTCCGTCAAGACCTTTTCTATGCATATGGTTGGCCATCACGGCTTGTCCGGCCCATTTGGAGGGTCAAACGAGCCCCGAAGCGAGCATACGCCTCATTTCGACTATTTTCATGTGCTATAGCACACCATTTTTTGGGTGATCCGGATTCCGACGTCAAAAATGCCAAATTTATTCGTGGACGTCCGTCAAGACCTTGTCTATGCATATGGTTGGCCATCACGGCTTGTCCGGCTTATTTGGAGGGTCAAAGGATCCCCGAAGCGAGCATACGCCACATTTCGACGATTTTCGTGTGCTATAGAACACCATTTTTTGGGTGATCCAGATTCCGACGTCAAAAATGCCAAATTTGTTCATGGACGTCCTTCAAGACCTTGTCTATGCATACGGTTGGCCATCACGGCCTGTCCGGCCCATTTGGAGGGTCAAACGAGCCCCGAAGCGAGCATACGCCTCATTTCGACGATTTTTGTGTGCTATAGCACACCATTTTTTGGGTGATCCAGATTCCGACGTCAAAAATGCCAAATTTGTTTGTGGACGTCCGTCAAGACCTTGTCTATGCATACGGTTGACCATCACGGCTTGTTCGGCCCATTTGGAGGGTCAAACGAGCCCCGAAGCGAGCATACGCCTCATTTCGACGATTTTCGTGTGCTATAGCACACCACTTTTAAGGTGATCCAGATTCCGACGTAAAAAATGCCAAATTTGTTCATGGACGTCCGTCAAGACCTTGTCTATGCATACGGTTGGCCATCACGGCTTTTCCGGCCCATTTGGAGGGTCAAATGAGCCCCGAAGCGAGAATACGCCTCATTTCGACGATATTCGTGTGCTATAGCACACCATTTTTTGGGTGATCCGGATTCCGACATCAAAAGTGCCAAATTTTTTCGTGGACGTCCGTCAAGACCTTTTCATGCATACTGTTGGGCATCACGGCTTGTCTTGCCCATTTGGAGGGTCAAACGAGCCCCGAAGCGAGCATACGCCTCATTTCGACGATTTTCGTGTGCTATAGCACACCATTTTTTGGGTGATCCGGATTCCGACGTCAAAAATGCTAAATTTATTTGTGGACGTCCGTCAAGACCTTGTCTGTGCATACGGTTGGCCATCACGGCTTGTTCGGCCCATTTGGAGGGTCAAACGAGCCCCGAAGCGAGCATACGCCTCATTTCGACAATTTTCGTGTGCTATAGCACACCATTTTTTGGGTGATCCGGATTCCGACGTCAAAAATGCCAAATTTTTTCGTGGACGTCCATCAAGACCTTGTCTATGCATACGGTTGGACATCACGGTTTGTCTGGCCCATTTAGAGGGTCAAATGAGCCCCAAAGCAAGCATACGCCTCATTTCGACGATTTTCGTGTGCTATTGCACACCATTTTTTGGGTCATCCGGATTCTGACGTCAAAAATGCCAAAGTTTTTCGTGGACGTCCGTCAAGACCTTGTCTATGCATACGGTTGGCCATCACGGCTTGTCCGGCCCATTTGGAGGGTCAAACGAGCCCGAAGCGAGCATACGCCTCATTTCGACGATTTTCGTGTGCAATAGCACACCATTTTTTGGGTGATCCGGATTCCGCGTCAAAAATGCCAAATTTGTTCATGGACGTCCGTCAAGACCCTGTCTATGCATATGGTTGGCCATCACAGATTGTCCGGCCCATTTGGAGGGTCAAACGATCCCCGAAGCGAGCATACGCCTCATTTCGACGATTTTCGTGTGCTATAGCACACCATTTTTTGGGTGATCAGGATTCCGACGTCAAAAATGCCAAATTTGTTCATGGACGTCCGTCAAGACCTTGTCTATGCATACAGTTGGCCATCACGTCTTGTTCGGCTCATTTGGAGGGTCAAACGAGCCCCGAAGCGAGCATACGCCTCATTTCGATGATTTTCGTGTGCTATAGCACACCATTTTTTGGGTGATCCAGATTTCGACGTCAAAACTGCCAAATTTTTTCGTGGACGTCCTTCATGACCTTGTATATGCATACGGTTGGCCATCACGGCTTGTCCGGCCCATTTGGATGGTCAAACGAGCACCGAAGCGAGCATACGCCTCATTTCGACGATTTTCGTGTGCTATAGCACACCATTTTTTGGGTGATCCGAATTCCGACGTCAAAAATGCCAAATTTGTTCATGGAAGTCCATCAAGACCTTGTCTATGCATACAGTTGGCCATCACGTCTTGTTCGGCCCATTTAGAGGGTCAAACGAGCCCCGAAGCGAGCATACGCCTCATTTCGATGATTTTCGTGTGCTATAGCACACCATTTTTTGGGTGATCCAGATTTCGACGTCAAAACTGCCAAATTTTTTCGTGGACGTCCTTCATGACCTTGTATATGCATACGGTTGGCCATCACGGCTTGTCCGGCCCATTTGGATGGTCAAACGAGCCCCGAAGCGAGCATACGCCTCATTTCGATGATTTTCGTGTGCTATAGCACACCATTTTTTAGGTGATCCGGATTCCAACGTCAAAAATGCCAAATTTGTTCGTGGACGTCCGTCAAGACCTTGTCTATAGATACGGTTGGCCATCACGGCTTGTCCGGCCCATTTGGAGGGTCAAACGAGCCCCGAAGCGAGCATACGCCTCATTTCGATGATTTTCGTGTGCTATAGCACACCATTTATTGGGTGATCCGGATTCCAACGTCAAAAATGCTAAATTTTTTTATGGACGTCTGTCAAGACCTCGTCTATGCATACGGTTGGCCATCACGGCTTGTCCGGCCCATTTGGAGAGTCAAACGATCCCCGAAGCGAGTATACGCCTCATTTCGACGATTTTCGTGTGCTATAGCACACCATTTAATGGGTGATCCGGATTTCGACATCAAAAATGCCAAATTTGTTTGTGAATGTCCGTCAAGACCTTGTCTATGCATACGGTTGGCCATCACGGCTTGTCCGACCCATTTGGAGGGTCAAACGAGCCCCGAAGCGAGCATACGCCTCATTTCGACGATTTTCGTGTGTAATAGCACACCATTTTTTGGGTGATCCAGATTCCGACGTCAAAAATGCCAAATTATTTCGTGGACGTCCGTCAAGACCTTGTCTATGCATACGGTTGGCCATCACGGCTTTTCCGGCCCATTTGGAGGGTCAAACGAGACCTGAAGCGAGCATACGCCTTATTTCGACGATTTTCGTGTGCTATAGCACACCATTTTTTGGATGATCCGGATTCCGATGTCAAAAATGCCAAATTTGTTCGTGGACGTCCTTCAAGACATTGTCTATGCATACAGTTGGCCATCACGGCTTGTCCAGCCCATTTGGAGGGTCAAACGAGCCCCGAAGCGAGCATACGCCTCATTTCGACGATTTTCGTGTGCTATAGCACACCATTTTTTGGGTGATCCGGATTCCGACGTCAAAAATGCCAAATTTGTTCATGGACGTCCGTCAAGACCTTCTCTATGCATACGGTTGGCCATCACGGCTTGTCCGGCCCATTTGGAGGGTTAAATGAGCCCCGAAGCGTGCATACGCCTCATTTCGACGATTTTCGTATGCTATGGCACACCATTTTTTGGGTGATCCGACCCGACATCAAAATGCCAAATTTTTTCGTGGACGTCCGTCAAGACCTTGTCATGCATACGGTTGGGCATCACGGCTTGTCCTGCCCATTTGGAGGGTCAAACGAGCTCGGCGAGCATACGCCTGATTTTGATGATTTTCGTGTGCTATAGCACACCATTTTTTGGTTGATCCGGATTTCGACGTCAAAAATGCCAAATTTGTTTGTGGACGTCCGTCAAGACCTTGTCTATGCATATGGTTGGCCATCACGGATTTTCCGGCCCATTTGGAGGGTCAAACGATCCCCGAAGCGAACATACGCCTCATTTCGACGATTTTCGTGTGCTATCGCACACCATTTATTGGGTGATCCTGATTCCGACGTCAAAAATGCCAAATTTGTTCATGGACGTCCGTCAAGACCTTGTCTATGCATAGGGTTGGCCATCACGGCTTGTTCGGCCCATTTGGAGGCTCAACCGAGCCCCGAAGCGAGCATACGCCTCATTTCGATGATTTTCATGTGCTATAGCACACCATTTTTTGGGTTATCTGGATTCCGACGTAAAAAATGCCAAATGTTTTCGTGGACATCCGTCAAGACCTTTTTTATGCATACGGTTGGCCATCACGGCTTGTCCGGCCCATTTGGAGGGTCAAACGAGCCCCGAAGCGAGCATACGCCTCATTTCGACAATTTTCGTGTGCTATAGCACACCATTTTTTGGGTGATCCAGATTCCGACGTCAAAAATGCCAAATTTGTTTGTGTACATCCGTCAAGACCTTCTCTATGCATACGTTTGGCCATCACGGCTTGTCCGGCCCATTTGGAGGGTCAAACGAGCCCCGAAGCGAGCATACGCCTCATTTCGACGATTTTCGTGTGCTATAGCACACCATTTTTTGGGTGATCCGGATTCCGATGTTAAAAATGCCAATTTTTTTATGTGGACGTCTGTCAAGACCTTGTCTATGCATACGGTTGGCCATCACGGCTTGTCCAGACCATTTGGAGGGTAACACGAGCCCCGAAGCGAGCATACGCCTCATTTCGACGATTTTCGTGTGCTATACCACACCATTTTTTGGGTGATCCGGATTCCGACGTCAAAAATGCCAAATTTTTTCTTGGACATCTGTCAAGACCTTGTCTATTCATACGGTTGTCCATCACGGCCTGTCCGGCCCATTTGGAGGGTCAAACGAGCCCCGAAACGAGCATACGCCTCATTTCGACGATTTTCGTGTGCTATAGCACACCATTTTTTGGGTGATCCGGATCCCGACGTCAAAAATGCCAAATTTTTCATGGATGTCCATCAAGACCTTGTCTATGCATACGGTTGGCCATCACGGCTTGTCCGGCCCATTTGGAGGGTCAAACGAGCCCCGAAGCGAGCATACGCCTCATTTCGACGATTTTCGTGTGCTATAGCACACCATTTTTTGGGTGATCCGGATTCCGACGTCAAAAATGCCAAATTTTTTCTTGGACGTCCATCAAGACCTTGTCTATGCATACGGTTGGCCATCACGGCTTGTCCGGCCCATTTGGAGGGTCAAACGAGCCCCGAAGCGAGCATACGCCTTATTTCGACGATTTTCGTGTGCTATAGCACACCATTTTTTGGGTGATCCGGATTCTGACGTCAAAAATGCCAAATTTTTTCGTGGACATCCGTCAAGACCTTGTCTATGCATACGGTTGGCCATCACGGCTTGTCCGTCCCATTTGGAGGGTCAAAAGAGCCCCGAAGCAAGCATACGCCTCATTTCGACGATTTTCGTGTGCTATAGCACACCATTTTTTGGGTGATCCGGATTCCGATGTCAAAAATGCCAATTTTTTTATGTGGACGTCCGTCAAGACCTTGTATATGCATACGGTTGGCCATCACGGCTTGTCCAGACCATTTGGAGGGTAACACGAGCCCCGAAGCGAGCATACGACTCATTTCGACGATTTTCGTGTGCTATAGCACACCATTTTTTGGGTGATCCGGATTCCGACGTCAAAAATGCCAAATTTTCTCGTGGACATCTGTCAAGACCTTGTCTATTCATACGGTTGTCCATCACGGCCTGTCCGGCCCATTTGGAGGGTCAAATGAGCCCCGAAGCGAGCATACGCCTCATTTCGACGATTTTTGTGTGCTATAGCACACCATTTTTTGGGTGATCCGGATTCCGACGTCAAAAATGCCAAATTTTTTCTTGGACGTCCATCAAGACCTTGTCTATGCATACGGTTGGCCATCACGGCTTGTCCGGCCCATTTGGAGGGTCAAACGAGCCCCGAAGCGAGCATACGCCTCATTTCGACGATTTTCATGTGCTATAGCACACCATTTTTTGGGTGATCCGAATTCTGACGTCAAAAATGCCAAATTTGTTCGTTGACGTCCGTCAAGACCTTTTCTATGCATACGGTTGTCCATCACGGCCTGTACGGCCCATTTTGGGGGTCAAAAGAGCCCCGAAGCGAGCATACGCCTCATTTCGACGATTTTCGTGTGCTATAGCACATCATTTTTTGGGTGATCCGGATTCCGACGTCAAAAATGCCAAATTTATTCGAGAACGTCCGTCAAGACCTTGTCTATGCATACGGTTGGCCATCACGGCTTTTCCGGCCCATTTGGAGGGTCAAACGAGCCCCGAAGCGAGCATACACCTCATTTTGATGATTTTCATGTGCTATAGCACACCATTTTTTGGGTGATCCGGATTCCGACGTCAAAAATGCCAAATTTTTTCGTGGACGTCTGTCAAGACCTTGTCTATGCATACGGTTGGCCATCATGGCTTTTCCGGCCCATTTTGAGGGTCAAACGAGCCCCGAAGCAAGCATACGCCTCATTTCGACGATTTTTGTGTGCCATAGCACACCATTTTTTGGGTGATCCAGATTCCGACGTCAAAAATGCAAAATTTGTTCGTGGACGTCCGTCAAGACCTTGTCTATGCATACAGTTGGCCATCACGGCTTGTCCGGCCCATTTGGAGGGTCAAACGAGCCCCGAAGCGAGCATACGCCTCATTTTGACGATTTTCGTGTGCTATAGCACACCATTTTTTGGGTGATCCGGATTCCGACGTCATAAATGCCAAATTTTTTCGTGGACGTCCGTCAAGACCTTGTCTATGCATACGGTTGGCCATCATGGCCTGTCCGGCCCATTTGGAGGGTCAAACGAGCCCCGAAGCGAGCATACGCCTCATTTCGATGATTTTCGTGTGCTATAGCACACCATTTTTTGGGTGATCCGGATTTCGATCTCAAAAATGCCAAATTTTTTCGTGGACGTCCGTCAAGACCTTGTCAATTCATACGGTTGGCCATCACGGCTTGTACGGCCCATTTGGAGGGTCAAACGAACCCCGAAGCGAGCATACGCCTCATTTCGACGATTTTCGTGTGCCATAGCACACCATTTTTTGGGTGATCAAGATCCCGACGTAAAAAATGCCAAATTTGTTCGTGGACGTCCGTCAAGACCTTGTATATGCATATGGTTAGCCATCACGGATTGTCCGGCACATTTGGAGGGTCAAACGAGCCCCGAAGCGAGCATACGCCTCATTTCAACGATTTTCGTGTGCTATAGCACATCATTTTTTGGGTGATTCGGATTCCGATGTCAAAAATGCCAAATTTGTTCGTGAACGTCCGTCAAGACCTTGTCAATGCATACGGTTGGCCATCACGGCTTGTCCGGCCCATTTGGAGGGTCAAACGAGCCCCGAAGCGACGTACACCTCATTTCGACGATTTTCGTGTGCTATAGCACACCATTTTTTGGGTGATCCAGATTCCGATGTCAAAAATGTCAAATTTTTTCATGGACGTTCTTCAAGACCTTTTATATGCATACGGTTGGACATCACGGCTTGTCCGGCCCATTTGGAGGGTCAAACGAGCCCGAAGCGAGCATACGCCTCATATCGATGATTTTCGTGTGCTATAGCACACCATTTTTTGGGTGATCCGGATTCCGACGTCAAAAATGCCAAATTTTTTCGTGGACGTCCGTCAAGACCTTGTCTATGCATACGGTTGGCCATCACGGCTTCTCCGGCCCATTTGGAGGGTCAAACGAGCCCCGAAGCGAGCATACGCCTCATTTCGACGATTTTCGTGTGCTATAGCACACCATTTTTTGGGTGATCCGGATTCCGACGTCAAAAATGCTAAATGTTTTCGTGGACATCCGTCAAGACCTTGTCTATGCATACGGTTGGCCATCACGGCTTGTCCGGACCATTTGGAGGGTCAAGCGAGCCCCGAAGAGAGCATACGCCTCATTTCGACGATTTTCGTGTGCTATAGCACACTGATTTTTGGGTGATCTGGATTCCGACGTCAAAAATGCCAAATTTGTTCGTGGACGTCCGTCAAGACCTTGTCTATGCATACGGTTGGCCATCATGGATTGTCCGGCACATTTGGAGGGTCAAACGAGCCCCGAAGCGAGCATACGCCTTATTTCAACGATTTTCGTGTGCTATATCACATCATTTTTTGGGTGATCCAGATTCCGACGTCAAAAATGCCAAATTTGTTCGTGGACGTCCTTCAAGACCTTGTCTATGCATACGGTTGGCCATAACGGCTTGTCTGGCCCATTTGGAGGGTCAAACGAGCCTCGAAGCGAGCATACGCCTCATTTCGATGATTTTCGTGTGCTATATCACACCATTTTTTGGGTGATCCGGATTCCGACGTCAAAAATGCCAAAATTGTTCGTGGACGTCCGTCAAGACCTTGTATATGCATACGGTTGGCCATCACGGCTTGTCCGGCCCATTTGGAGGGTCAAATGAGCCCCGAAGCGAGCATACGCCTCATTTCGACGATTTTCGTGTGCTATAGCACACCATTTTTTGGGTGATCTGGATTCCGACGTCAAAAATGCCAAATTTGTTCGTGGACGTCCGTCAAGACCTTGTCTATGCATACGGTTGGCCATCACGGATTGTCCGGCACATTTGGAGGGTCAAACGATCCCCGAAGCGAGCATACGCCTCATTTCAACGATTTTCGTGTGCTATAGCACACAATTTTTTGGGTGATCCGATTCCGACGTCAAAAATGCCAAATGTTTTCGTGCACATCCGTCAAGACCTTGTCTATGCATACGGTTGGCCATCACGGCTTCTTCGGCTCATTTGGAGGGTCAAACAAGCCCCGAAGCCAGCATACGCCTCATTTCGACGATTTTCGTGTGCTATGGCACATCATTTTTTGGGTGATCCGGAATACGACGTCAAAAATGCCAAAATTGTTCGTGGACGTCCTTCAAGACCTTGTCTATGCATACGGTTTGCCATCACGTCTTGTCCGACCCATTTGGAGGGTCAAACGAGCCCCGAAGCGAGCATATGCCTCATTTTGACGATTTTCGTGTGCTATAGCACACCATTTTTTGGGTGATCTGGATTCCGACGTCAAAAATGCCAAATTTGTTCGTGGACATCCGTCAAGACCATGTCTATGCATACGGTTGGCCATCAAGGATTGTCCGGCACATTTGGAGGGTCAAACGAGCCCCGAAGCGAGCATACGCCTCATTTCAACGATTTGCGTGTGCTGTAGCACACCATTTTTTGGGTGATCCGGATTCCAACGTCAAAAATGCCAAATGTTTTCGTGGACATCCGTCAAGACCTTGTCTATGCATACGGTTGGCCATCACGGCTTCTTCGGCTCATTTAGAGGGTCAAACGAGCCCCGAAGCGAGCATACGCCTCATTTCGATGATTTTCGTGTGCTATAGCACATCATTTTTTGGGTGATCCGGATTCCGACGTCAAAAATGCCAAAATTGTTCGTGGACATCCGTCAAGACCTTGTCTATGCATACGGTTTGCCATCACGGCTTGTCCGGCCCATTTGGAAGGTCAAACGAGCCCCAAAGCGAGCATACGCCTCATTTTGACGATTTTCGTGTGCTATAGCACACCATTTTTTGGGTGATCCGGATTCCGACGTCAAAAATGCCAAATTTATTCGTGGACGTCCGTCAAGACCTTGTATATGCATATGGTTTGCCATCACGGCTTGTCCGGCCCATTTGGAGGGTCAAACGAGCCCCGAAGCGAGCATACGCCTCATTTCAACGATTTTCGTGTGCTATAGCACACCATTTTTTGGGTGATCCAGATTCCGACGTCAAAAATGCCAAATTTGTTCGTGGACATCCGTCAAGACCTTGTATATGCATATGGTTGGCCATCACGGCTTGTCCGGCCCATTTGGAAGGTCAAACGATCCCCGAAGCGAGCATACGCCTCATTTCGACGATTTCGTGTGCAATAGCACACCATTTTTTGGGTGATCCGGATTCCGACGTCAAAAATGCCAAATTTTTTCGTGGACGTCCATAAATACCTTGTCTATGCACATGGTTGGCCATCACGGCTTGTCCGGCCCATTTGGAAGGTCAAAGGAGCCCCGAAGCGAGCATACGCCTCATTTCGACGATTTTCGTGTGCTATACCACACCATTTTTTGGGTGATCCGGATTCCAACGTCAAAAATGCCAAATTTGTTCGTGGACATCCGTCAAGGCCTTGTCTATGCATGCGGTTGGCCATCACGGCTTGTCCGGCCCATTTGGAGGGTCAAACGAGCCCCGAAGCGAGCATACACCTCATTTCGACGATTTTCGTATGCTATAGCACACCATCTTTTGGGTGATCCGGATTCCGACGTCAAAAATGCCAAATTTTTTCGTGGACATCCGTCAAGACCTTGTCTATGCATACGGTTGGCCATCACGGCTTGTCCGGCCCATTTGGAGGGTCAAACGAGCCCCGAAGTGAGCATACGCCTCATTTCGATGATTTTCGTGTGCTATAGCACACCATTTTTTGGGTGATCCGGATTCCGACGTCAAAAATGCCAAATTTGTTCGTGGACGTCCGTCAAGACCTTGTCTATGCATACGGTTGGCCAGCATGGCTTGTACGGCCCATTTAAAGGGTTAAACGAGCCCCGAGCGAGCATACGCCTCATTTTGATGATTTTCGTTTGTTATAGCACACCATTTTTTGGGTGATCCGGATTCCGACGTCAAAAATGCCAAATTTGTTCGTGGACGTCCGTCAAGACCTTGTCTATGCATACGGTTTGCCAGCACGGCTTGTACGGCCCATTTAAAGGGTCAAACGAGCCTCGAGCGAGCATACGCCTCATTTTGATGATTTTCGTGTGTTATAGCACACCATTTTTTGGGTGATCTGGATTCCGACGTCAAAAATGCCAAATTTGTTCGTGGACGTCCGTCAACACCTTGTCTATGCATACGATTGGCCATCATGGATTGTCCGGCACGTTTGGAGGGTCAAACGAGCCCCGAAGCGAGCATACGCCTCATTTCAACGATTTTCGTGTGCTATATCACACCATTTTTTGGGTGATCCGGATTCCGACGTCAAAAATGCCAAATTTGTTCGTGGACGTCCGTCAAGACCTTGTCTATGCATACGGTTTGCCATCACGACTTGTCTGTCCCATTTGGAGGGTCAAACGAGCCCCGAAGCGAGCATACGCCTCATTTCGATGATTTTTGTGTGCTATAGCACACCATTTTTTGGGTGATCCGGATTCCGACGTCAAAAATGCCAAATTTGTTCGTGGACGTCCGTCAAGACCTTGTCTATGCATACGGTTGGCCATCATGGCTTGTCCGGCCCATTTGGAGGGTCAAACGAGCCCCAAAGCGAGCATACGCCTCATTTCGACGATTTTCGTGTGCTATAGCACACCATTTTTTGGGTGATCCGGATTCCGACGTCAAAAATGCCAAATTTTTTTGTGGATGCCGTCAAGACCTTGTCTATGCATACGGCTGGCCATCACGGCTTGTCTGGCCCATTTGGAGGGTCAAACGAGCCTCGAAGCGAGCATATGCCTCATTTCGACGATTTTCGTGTGCTATAGCACATCATTTTTTGGGTGATCCGGATTCCGTCGTGAAAAATGCCAAATTTCTTCGTGGACGTCCGTCAAGACCTTGTCTATGCATACGGTTGGCCATCACGGCTTGTCCGGCCCATTTGGAGGGTTAAATGAGCCCCGAAGCGTGCATACGCCTCATTTCGACGATTTTCGTATGCTATAGCACACCATTTTTTGGGTGATCCGAATTCCGACATCAAAAATGCCAAATTTTTTCGTGGACGTCCGTCAAGACCTTGTCATGCATACGGTTGGGCATCACGGCTTGTCCTGCCCATTTGGAGGGTCAAACGAGCCCCGAAGCAGGCATACGCCTGATTTCGATGATTTTCGTGTGCTATAGCACACCATTTTTTGGTTGATCCGGATTTCGATGTCAAAAATGCCAAATTTGTTTGTGGACGTCCGTCAAGACCTTGTCTATGCATATGGTTGGCCATCACGGATTTTCCGGCCCATTTGGAGGGTCAAACGATCCCCGAAGCGAACATACGCCTCATTTCGACGATTTTCGTGTGCTATCGCACACCATTTTTTGGGTGATCCTGATTCCGACGTCAAAAATGCCAAATTTTTTCGTGGACGTCCGTCAAGACCTTTTCTATGCATACGGTTGGCCATCACGGCTTGTCCGGCCCATTTGGAGGGTCAAACGAGCCCCGAAGCGAGCATACGCCTCATTTCGACGATTTTCGTTTACTATAGCACTTCATTTTTTGGGTGATCCGGATTCCGACGTCAAAAATGCCAAATTTGTTCGTGGACGTCCGTCAAGACCTTGTCTATGCATACGGTTGGCCATCACGGCTTTTCCGGCCCATTTGGAGGGTCAAACGAGCCCCGAAGCGAGCATACGCCTCATTTCGACGATTTTCGTGTGCTATAGCACACCATTTTTTGGGTGATCCGGATTCCGACGTCAAAAATGCCAAATTTGTTCGTGGACGTCTGTCAAGACCTTGTATATGCATACGGTTGGACATCACGGCTTGTACGGCCCATTTGGAGGGTCAAACGAGCCCCGAAGCGAGCATACGCCTCATTTCGACAATTTTCGTGTGCTATAGCACACCATTTTTTGGGTGATCCGGATTCCGACGTCAAAAATGCCAAATTTTTTCGTGGACGTCATTCAAGACCTTGTCTATGCATACGGTTGGCCATCACGGCTTGTCCGGCCTATTTGGAGGGTCAAACGAGCCCCGAAGCGAGCATAGGCCTCATTTCGACGATTTTCGTGTGCTATTGCACACCATTTTTTGGGTGATCAAGATTCCGATGTCAAAAATGCAAAATTTGTTCGTGGACATCCGTCAAGACCTTGTCTATGCATACGGTTGTCCATGACGGCTTGTCCGGCCCATTTCGAGGGTCAAAAGAGCCCCGAAGAGAGCATACGCCTCATTTCGACGATTTTCGTGTGCTATAGCACACCATTTTTTGGGTGATCCGGATTCCGACGTCAAAAATGCCAAATTTTTTCGTGGACGTCCGTCAAGACCTTGTATATGCATACGGTTGGCACTCACGGCTTGTCCGGCCCATTTGGAGGGTCAAACGAGCCCCGAAGCGAGCATACGCCTCATTTCGACGATTTCGTGTGCTATAGCACACCATTTTTGGGTGATCCAGATTCCGACGTCAAAAATGCCAAATTTGTTTGTGGACGTCCGTCATGACCTTGTCTATGCATACGGTAGGACATCTTGGCTTGTCCGGCCCATTTGGAGGGTCAAACGAGCCCCGAAGCGAGCATACGCCTCATTTCGACGATTTTCGTGTGCTATAGCACACCATTTTTTGGGTGATCCGTATTCCGACGTCAAAAATGCCAAATTTTTTTTGAATCGTTCGTCAAGACCTTGTCTATGCATACGGTTGGCCATCACGGCTTGTCCGGCCCATTTGGAGGGTCAAACGAGCCCCGAAGCGAGCATACGCCTCATTTCGACGATTTTCATGTGCTATAGCACACCATTTTTTGGGTGATCCGGATTCCGATGTCAAAAATGCCAAATTTGTTCGTGGACGTCCGTCAAGACCTTGTCTATGCATACGATTGGCCATCACGGCTTGTCCGGCCCATTTGGAGGGTCAAACGATCCCCGAAGCGAGCATACGCCTCATTTCGACAATTTTCGTGTGCTATAGCACACCATTTTTTGGGTGATCCGGATTCCGACGTCAAAAATGCCAAATTTTTTCGTGGACGTCAGTCAAGACCTTGTCTATGCATACGGTTGGCCATCACGGCTTGTCCGGCCCATTTGGAGGGTCAAACGAGCCCCGAAGCGAGCATAGGCCTCATTTCGACGATTTTCGTGTGCTATTGCACACCATTTTTTGGGTGATCAAGATTCCGATGTCAAAAATGCAAAATTTGTTCGTGGACATCCGTCAAGACCTTGTCTATGCATACGGTTGTCCATGACGGCTTGTCCGGCCCATTTGGAGGGTCAAAAGAGCCCCGAAGCGAGCATACGCCTCATTTCGACGATTTTCGTGTGCTATAGCACACCATTTTTTGGGTGATCCGGATTCCCACGTCAAAAATGCCAAATTTTTTCGTGGACGTCCGTCAAGACCTTTTCTATGCATACGGTTGGCCATCACGGCTTGTCCGGCCTATTTGGAGGGTCAAACGAGCCCCGAAGCGAGCATACGCCTCATTTCGACGATTTTCATGTGCTACAAAGACACCATTTTTGGGTGATCCGATTCGATGTCAAAAATGCCAAATTTGTTCGTGGACGTCCGTCAAGACCTTGTCTATGCATACGATTGGCCATCACGGCTTGTCCGCCCATTTGAGGGTCAAACGATCCTGGCGAGCATACGCCTCATTTCGACGATTTTCGTGTGCTATAGCACACCTTTTTGGTGATCCGAATTCCGACGTCAAAAATGCCAAATTTGTTCGTGGACGTCCGTCAAGACCTTTTCTATGCATACGGTTGGCCATCACGGCTTGTTCGGCCCATTTGGAGGGTCAAACGAGCCCCGAAGCGAGCATACGCCTCATTTCGACGATTTTCGTTTGCTACAGCACATCATTTTTTGGGTGATCCGGATTCCGACGTCAAAAATGCCAAATTTGTTCGTGGACGTCCGTCAAGACCTTGTCTATGCATACGGTTGGCGATCACGGCTTGTCCGGCCCATTTGGAGGGTCAAACGAGCCCCGAAGCGAGCATACGCCTCATTTCGACGATTTTCGTGTGCTATAGCACACCATTTTTTGGGTGATCCGGATTCCGACGTCAAAAATGCCAATTTTTTTTGGAATCGTCCGTCAAGACCTTGTCTATGCATACGGTTGGCCATCACGGCTTGTCCGGCCCATTTGGAGGGTCAAATGAGCCCCGAAGCGAGCATACGCCTCATTTCGACGATTTTCGTGTGCTATAGCACACCAATTTTTGGGTGATCCGGATTCCGACGTCAAAAATGCCAAATTTGTTCGTGGACGTCATTCAAGACCTTGTCTATGCATACGGTTGGACATCACGGCTTGTACGGCCCATTTGGAGGGTCAAACGAGCCCCGAAGCGAGCATACGCCTCATTTCGACAATTTTCGTGTGCTATAGCACACCATTTTTTGGGTGATCCGGATTCCGACGTCAAAAATGCCAAATTTTTTCGTGGACGTCATTCAAGACCTTGTCTATGCATACGGTTGGCCATCACGGCTTGTCCGGCCTATTTGGAGGGTCAAACGAGCCCCGAAGCGAGCATAGGCCTCATTTCGACGATTTTCGTGTGCTATTGCACACCATTTTTTGGGTGATCAAGATTCCGATGTCAAAAATGCAAAATTTGTTCGTGGACATCCGTCAAGACCTTGTCTATGCATACGGTTGTCCATGACGGCTTGTCCGGCCCATTTGGAGGGTCAAAAGAGCCCCGAAGAGAGCATACGCCTCATTTCGACGATTTTCGTGTGCTATAGCACACCATTTTTTGGGTGATCCGGATTCCGACGTCAAAAATGCCAAATTTTTTCGTGGACGTCCGTCAAGACCTTGTATATGCATACGGTTGGCACTCACGGCTTGTCCGGCCCATTTGGAGGGTCAAACGAGCCCCGAAGCGAGCATACGCCTCATTTCGACGATTTTCGTGTGCTATAGCACACCATTTTTTGGGTGATCCAGATTCCGACGTCAAAAATGCCAAATTTGTTTGTGGACGTCCGTCAAGACCTTGTCTATGCATACGGTTGGCCATCACGGCTTGTCCGGCCCATTTGGAGGGTCAAACGAGCCCCGAAGCGAGCATACGCCTCATTTCAATGATTTTCGTGTGCTATAGCACACCATTTTTTGGGTGATCCAGCTTCCGACGTCAAAAATGCCAAATTTTTTTTGAATCGTTCGTCAAGACCTTGTCTATGCATACGGTTGGCCATCACTGCTTGTCCGGCCCATTTGGAGGGTCAAACGAGCCCCGAAGCGAGCATACGCCTCATTTCGACGATTTTCATGTGCTATAGCACACCATTTTTTGGGTGATCCGAATTCCGATGTCAAAAATGCCAAATTTGTTCGTGGACGTCCGTCAAGACCTTGTCTATGCATTCGATTGGCCATCACGGCTTGTCCGGCCCATTTGGAGGGTCAAACGATCCCCGAAGCGAGCATACGCCTCATTTCGACAATTTTCGTGTGCTATAGCACACCATTTTTTGGGTGATCCGGATTCCGACGTCAAAAATGCCAAATTTTTTCGTGGACGTCAGTCAAGACCTTGTCTATGCATACGGTTGGCCATCACGGCTTGTCCGCCCATTTGGAGGGTCAAACGAGCCCCGGCGAGCATAGGCCTCATTTCGACGATTTTCGTGGTGCTATTGCACACCATTTTTGAGTGATCAAGATTCCGCTGACAAAAATGCAAAATTTGATCGTGGACATCCGTCAAGACCTTGTCTATGCATACGGTTGTCCATGACGGCTTGTCCGGCCCATTTGGAGGGTCAAAAGAGCCCCGAAGCGAGCATACGCCTCATTTCGACGATTTTCGTGTGCTATAGCACACCATTTTTTGGGTGATCCGGATTCCCACGTCAAAAATGCCAAATTTTTTCGTGGACGTCCGTCAAGACCTTTTCTATGCATACGGTTGGCCATCACAGCTTGTCCGGCCTATTTGGAGGGTCAAACGAGCCCCGAAGCGAGCATACGCCTCATTTCGACGATTTTCATGTGTTACAGCACACCATTTTTTGGGTGATCCGGATTCCGATGTCAAAAATGCCAAATTTGTTCGTGGACGTCCGTCAAGACCTTGTCTATGCATACGATTGGCCATCACGGCTTGTCCGGCCCATTTGGAGGGTCAAACGATCCCCGAAGCGAGCATACGCCTCATTTCGACGATTTTCGTGTGCTATAGCACACCATTTTTTGGGTGATCTGGATTCCGACGTCAAAAATGCCAAATTTTTTCGTGGACGTCCGTCAAGACCTTTTCTATGCATACGGTTGGCCATCACGGCTTGTTCGGCCCATTTGGAGGGTCAAACGAGCCCCGAAGCGAGCATACGCCTCATTTCGACGATTTTCGTTTGCTACAGCACATCATTTTTTGGGTGATCCGGATTCCGACGTCAAAAATGCCAAATTTGTTCGTGGACGTCCGTCAAGACCTTGTCTATGCATACGGTTGGCGATCACGGCTTGTCCGGCCCATTTGGAGGGTCAAACGAGCCCCGAAGCGAGCATACGCCTCATTTCGACGATTTTCGTGTGCTATAGCACACCATTTTTTGGGTGATCCGGATTCCGACGTCAAAAATGCCAATTTTTTTTGGAATCGTCCGTTAAGACCTTGTCTATGCATAGGGTTGGCCATCACGGCTTGTCCGGCCCATTTGGAGGGTCAAACGAGCCCCGAAGCGAGCATACGCCTCATTTCGACGATTTTCGTGTGCTATAGCACACCATTTTTTGGGTGATCCGGCTTCCGACGTCAAAAATGCCAAATTTTTTTGGAATCGTTCGTCAAGACCTTGTCTATGCATACGGTTGGCTATCACGGCTTGTCCGGCCCATTTGGAGGGTAAAACGAGCCCCAAAGCGAGCATACGCCTCATTTCGACGATTTTCGTGTGCTATAGCACACCATTTTTTGGGTGATCTGGATTCCGACGTCAAAAATGCCAAATTTTTTCGTGGACGTCCGTCAAGACCTTTTCTATGCATACGGTTGGCCATCACGGCTTGTCCGACCCATTTGGAGGGTCAAACGAGCCCCGAAGCGAGCATACGCCTCATTTCGACGATTTTCGTGTGCTATAGCACACCATTTTTTGGGTGATCCGGATTCCGACGTCAAAAATGCCAATTTTTTTTGGAATCGTCCGTCAAGACCTTGTCTATGCATACGGTTGGCCATCATGGCTTTTTCGGCCCATTTGGAGGGTCAAACGAGCCCCGAAGCGAGCATACGCCTCATTTCGACGATTTTCGTGTGCTATAGCACACCATTTTTTGGGTGATCCGGATTCCGACGTCAAAAATGCCAAATTTGTTCGTGGACGTCCGTCAAGACCTTGTCTATGCATACGGTTGGCCATCACGGTTTGTCCGGCCCATTTGGCGGGTAAAACGAGCCCCGAAGCGAGCATACGTCTCATTTTGACGATTTTCGTGTGCTATAGCACACCATTTTTTGGGTGATCTGGATTCCGACGTTAAAAGAGCCAAATTTTTTTGTGGACGTCTGTCAAGACCTTTTCTATGCATACGGTTGGCCATCACGGCTTGTCCGGCCCATTTGGAGGGTCAAACGAGCCCCGAAGCGAGCATACGCCTCATTTTGACGATTTTCGTTTGCTATAGCACATCATTTTTTGGGTGATCCGGATTCCGACGTCAAAAATGCCAAATTTGTTCGTGGACGTCCGTCAAGACCTTGTCTATGCATACGGTTGGCCATCACGGCTTGTCCGGCCCATTTGGAGGGTCAAACGAGCCCCGAAGCGAGCATACGCCTCATTTCGACGATTTTCGTGTGCTATAGCACACCATTTTTTGGGTGATCCGGATTCCAACGTCAAAAATGCCAAATTTGTTCGTGGACGTCCGTCAAGACCTTGTCTATGCATACGGTTGGCCATCACGGCTTGTCCGGCCCATTTGGAGGGTCAAACGAGCCCCGAAGCGAGCATACGCCTCATTTCGATGATTTTCGTGTGCTATAGCACATCATTTTTTGGGTGATCCGAATTCCGACGTCAAAAATGCCAAATTTGTTCGTGGACGTCCGTCAAGACCTTGTCTATGCATACGGTTGGACATCACGGCTTGTCCGGCCTATTTGGAGGGTCAAACGAGCCCCGAAGCGAGCATACGCCTTATTTCAACGATTTTTGTGTGCTATATATAGCACACCATTTTTTGGGTGATCCAGATTCCTACGTCAAAAATGCCAAATTTTTTTGTGGACGTCCGTCAAGACCTTGTCTATGCATACGGTTGGCCATCACGGCTTGTCCGGCCCATTTGGAGGGTCAAACGAGCCCCGAAGTGAGCATACGCCTCATTTCGACAATTTTTGTATGCTATAGCACACCATTTTTTGGGTGATCCGGATTCCGACGTCAAAAATGTCAAATTTGTTCGTGGACGTCCGTCAAGACCTTGTCTATGCATACGGTTGGCCATCACAGCTTGTCCGGCCCATTTGGAGGGTCAAACAAGCCCCGAAGCGAGCATACGCCTTATTTCGACAATTTTCGTGTGCTATATATAGCACACCATTTTTTGGGTGATCCGGATTCCTACGTCAAAAATGCCAAATTTTTTCGTGGACGTCCTTCAAAACCTTGTCTATGCATACGGTTGGCCATCACGGCTTGTCCGGCCCATTTGGAGGGTCAAACGAGCCCCGAAGCGAGCATACGCCTCATTTCGACGATTTTCATGCGCTATAGCACACCATTTTTTGGGTGATCCGGATTCCGACGTAAAAAATGCCAAATTTTATGTGGACGTTTGTCAAGACCTTGTCTATGCATACGGTTGGCCATCACGGCTTGTCTGGCCCATTTGGAGGGTCAAACGAGCCCCGAAGCGAGCATACGCCTCATTTCGACGATTTTCGTGTGCTATAGCACACCATTTTTTGGGTAATCCGGATTCCAACGTCAAAATAGCCAAATTTGTTCGTGGACGTCCGTCAAGACCTTGTCTATGCATACGGTTGGCCATCACGGCTTGTCCGGCCCATTTGGAGGGTCAAACGAGCCCCGAAGCGAGCATACGCCTCATTTCGACGATTTTCGTATGCTATAGCACACCATTTTTTGGGTGATCCGGATTTCGACATCAAAAATGCTAAATTTGTTCGTGGACGTCCGTCAAGACCTTGTATATGCATACGGTTGGCCATCACGGCTTGTCCGGCCCATTTGGAGGGTCAAACAAGCCCCGAAGCGAGCATACGCCTCATTTCGACGATTTTCGTGTGCTATAGCACACCATTTTTTGGGTGATCTGGATTCCAACTTCAAAAATGCAAAATTTGTTCGTGGACGTCCGTCAAGACCATGTCTATGCATACGGTTGGCCATCACGGCTTGTCCGGCCCATTTGGAGGGTCAAACAAGCCTCGAAGCGAGCATACGCCTCATTTCGACGATTTTCGTGTGCTATAGCACACCATTTTTTGGGTGATCCAGATTCCGACGTCAAAAATGCCAATATTGTTCGTGGACGTCCGTCAAGACCTTGTCTATGCATACGGTTGGCCATCACGGCTTGTCCGGCTCATTTGGAGGGTCAAACGAGTCCCGAAGCGAGCATACGCCTCATTTCGACGATTTTCGTGTGCTATAGCACACCATTTTTTGGGTGATCTGGATTCCGACGTCAAAAATGCCAAATTTTTTCTTGGACGTCCGTCAAGACCTTGTCTATGTATACGGTTGGCCATCACGGCTTGTCCGGCCCATTTGGAGGGTCAAACGAGCCCCGAAGCGAGCATACGCCTCATTTCGACGATTTTCGTGTGCTATAGCACACCATTTTTTGGGTGATCCGGATTCCGATGTCAAAAATGCCAAATTTGTTCATGGACGTCCGTCAAGACCTTGTCTATGCATACGGTTGGCCATCACGGCTTGTCCGGCCTATTTGGAGGGTCAAACGAGCCCCGAAGCGAGCATACGCCTCATTTCGACGATTTTCGTGTGCTATCGCACACCATTTTTAGGGTGATCCGGATTCCGACGTCAAAAATGCCAAATTTATTCGAGAACGTCCTTCAAGACCTTGTCTATGCATATGGTTGGCCATCATGGCTTGTCCGGCCCATTTGGAGGGTCAAATGAGCCCCGAAGCGAGCATACGCCTCATTTCGACGATTTTATTGTGCTATAGCACACCATTTTTTGGGTGATCCAGATTCCGACGTCAAAAATGCCAAATTTGTTCATGGACGTCCGTCAAGACCCTGTCTATGCATACGGTTGGCCATCACGGCTTTTCCGGACCATTTAGAGGGTCAAACGAGCCCCGAAGCGAGCATACGCCTCATTTCGACGATTTTCGTGTGCTATAGCACACCATTTTTTGGGTGATCCGGATTCCGACGTCAAAAATGCCAAATTTTTCGTGGACGTCCGTCAAGACCTTGTCTATGCATACGATTGGCCATCACGGCTTGTCCGGCCCATTTGGAGGGTCAAACGAGCCCCGAAGCGAGCATACGCCTCATTTCGATGATTTTCGTGTGCTATAGCACACCATTTTTTGGGTGATCCGGATTCCGACGTCAAAAATGCCAAATTTGTTCGTGGACGTCCGTAAAGACCTTGTCTATGCATACGGTTGGCCATCACGACTTGTCCGGCCCATTTGGAGGGTCAAACGAGCCCCGAATCGAGCATACGCCTCATTTCGACGATTTTCGTGTGCTATAGCACACCTTTTTTTGAGTGATCCGTATTCCGACGTCAAAAATGCCAATTTTTTTTCATGGACGTCCGTCAAGACCTTTTCTATGCATACGATTGGCCATCATGGCTTGTCCGGCCCATTTGGAGGGTCAAACGAGCCCCGAAGCGAGCATACGCCTCATTTCGACGATTTTCGTGTGCTATAGCACATCATTTTTTGGGTGATCCGGATTTCGACGTCAAAAATGCCAAATTAGTTCGTGGACGTCTGTCAAGACCTTGTCTATGCATAAGGTTGGCCATCACGGCTTGTCCGGCCTATTTGGAGGGTCAAACGAGCCCCGAAGCGAGCATACGCCTTATTTCGACAATTTTTGTGTGCTATATATAGCACACCATTTTTTGGGTGATCCGGATTCCTACGTTAAAAATGCCAAATTTTTTCGTGGACGTCCGTCAAGACCTTGTCTATGCATACGGTTGGCCATCACGGCTTGTCCGGCCCATTTGGAGGGTCAAACGAGCCCCGAAGTGAGCATACGCCTCATTTCGACAATTTTTTTATGCTATAGCACACCATTTTTTGGGTGATCCGGATTCCGACGTCAAAAATGCCAAATTTGTTCGTGGACGTCCGTCAAGACCTTGTCTATGCATGCGGTTTGCCATCACGGCTTGTCCAGCCCATTTGGAGGGTCAAACGTGCTCCGAAGCGAGCATACGCCTCATTTCGATGATTTTCGTGTGCTATAGCACACCATTTTTTGGGTGATCCGGATTCCGATGTCAAAAATGCCAAATTTTTTCGTGGATGTCCATCAAGACCTTGTCTATGCATACGGTTGGCCATCACGGCTTGTCTGGCCCATTTGGAGGGTCAAACGAGCCCCGAAGCGAGCATACACCTCATTTCGACGATTTTCGTGTGCTATAGCACACCATTTTTTGGGTGATCCGGATTCCAACGTCAAAATAGCCAAATTAGTTCGTGGACGTCCTTCAAGACCTTGTCTATGCATACGGTTGGCCATCACGGCTTGTCCGGCCCATTTCGAGGGTCAAACGAGCCCCGAAGCGAGCATACGCCTCATTTCAACGATTTTCGTGTGCTATAGCACACCATTTTTTGGGTGATCCGGATTCCGACTTCAAAAATGCCAAATTTGTTCGTGGACATCCGTCAAGACCTTGTCTATGCATACGGTTGGCCATCACGGCTTGTTCGGCCAATTTGAAGGGTCAAACGAGCTCCGAAGCGAGCATATGCCTCATTTCGACGATTTTTGTGTGCTATTGCACACCAGTTTTTGGGTGATCCGGATTCCGACGTCAAAAATGACAAATTTGTTCGTGGACGTCCGTCAAGACCTTGTCTATGCATACGGTTGGCCTTCACGGCTTGTCCGGCCCATTTGGAGGGTCAAACGAGCCCCGAAGCAAGCATACGCCTCATTTCGACGATTTTCGTGTGCTATAGCACACCATTTTTTGGGTGATCCGGATTCCGACGTCAAAAATGCCAAATTTGTTCGTGGACGTCGGTCAAGACCTTGTCTATGCATACGGTTGGCCATCACGGCTTGTCGGACTATTTGGAGGGTCAAACGAGCCCCGAAGCGAGCATACGCCTCATTTCGACGATTTTCGTGTGCTATAGCACACCATTTTTTGGGTGATCCGGATTCCGTCGTCAAAAATGCCAAAATTTTTCGTGGACTTCCGTCAAGACCTTGTCTATGCATACGGTTGGCCATCACGGCTTTTCCGGCCCATTTGGAGGGTCAAACGAGCCCTGAAGCGAGCATACGCCTCATTTCGACGATTTTCGTGTGCTATAGCACACCATTTTTTGGGTGATCCGGATTCCGACGTCAAAAATGCCAAATTTGTTCGTGGATGTCCGTCAAGACCTTGTCTATGCATACGGTTGGCCATCACAGCTTGTCCGGCCCATTTGGAGGGTCAAACAAGCCCCGAAGCGAGCATACACCTCATTTCGATGATTTTCATGTGCTATAGCACACCATTTTTTGGGTGATCCGGATTCCGACGTCAAAAATGCCAAATTTGTTCGTGGACGTCCGTCAAGACCTTGTCTATGCATACGGTTGGCCATCACGGCTTTTCCGGCCCATTTGGAGGGTCAAACGAGCCCCGAAGCGAGCATACGCCTCATTTCGACGATTTTCGTGTGCTATAGCACACCATTTTTTGGGTGATCCGGATTCCGACGTCAAAAATGCCAAATTTGTTTGTGGACGTCCGTCAAGACCTTGTCTATGCATACGGTTGGCCATCACGGCTTGTCCGGCCCATTTGGAGGGTCAAACAAGCCCCGAAGCGAGCATACGCCTCATTTCGACGATTTTCGTGTGCTATAGCACACCATTTTTTGGGTGATCCGGATTTCGACGTCAAAAATGCCAAATTTTTTTGAGGACGTCTTTCAAGACCTTGTATATGCATACGGTTTGCCATCACGGCTTGTTCGGCCCATTTGGAGGTTCAAACGAGCCCCGAAGCGAGCATACGCCTCATTTCGACGATTTTCGTGTGCTATAGCACACCATTTTTTGGGTGATCCGGATTCCGACGTCAAAAATTTCAAATTTGTTCTGGACGTCCGTCAAGACCTTGCCTATGCATACGGTTGACCATCACGGCTTGTCCGACTCTTTTGGAGGGTCAAACGAGCCCCGAAGCGAGCATACGCCTCATTTCGATGATTTTCGTGTGCTATATATAGCACACCCTTTTTTGGGTGATCCGGATTCCGACGTCAAAAATGCCAATTTTTTTCGTGGACATCTATCAAGACCTTGTCTATGCATACGGGTTGCCATCACGGCTTGTCCGGCCCATTTGGAGGGTCAAACGAGCCCCGAAGCGAGCATACGCCTCATTTCGATGATTTTCGTGTGCTATAGCACACCATTTTTTGGGTGATCCGGATTCCAACGTCAAAAATGCCAAATTTGTTCGTGGACGTCCGTCAAGACCTTGTCTATGCATACGGTTGTCCATCACGGCTTGTCCAGCCCATTTGGAGGGTCAAACGAGCCCCGAAGCGAGCATACGCCTCATTTCGACGATTTTCGTGTGCAATAGCACACCATATTTTGGGTGATCCGGATTCCGATGTCAAAAATGCCAAATTTTTTCGTGAACGTCCGTCAAGACCTTGTCTATGCATACGGTTGGCCATCACGGCTTGTCTGGCCCATTTGAAGGGTCAAACGAGCCCCGAAGCTAGTATACGCCTCATTTCGACGATTTTCGTGTGCTATAGCACACCATTTTTTGGGTGATCCGGATTCCGACGTAAATAATGCCAAATTTTTTTGTGGACGTCCATCAAGACCTTGTCTATGCATACGGTTGGCCATCACGGCTTGTCCGGCCCATTTGGAGGGTCAAACGAGCCCTGAAGCGAGCATACGCCTCATTTGACGATTTTCGTGTGCTATAGCACACCATTTTTTGGGTGATCCGGATTCCGATGTCAAAAATGCCTCATTTGTTCGTGGACGTCCGTCAAGACCTTGACTATGCATACGGTTGGCCATCACGGCTTGTACGGCCCATTTGGAGGGTCAAACGAGCCTTGAAGCGAGCATACGCCTCATTTCGATGATTTTCGTGTGCTATAGCACACCATTTTTTGGGTGATCCGGATTTCGACGTCAAAAATTCTAATTTTTTCGTGGACGTCCATCAAAACCTTGTCTAAGCATACGGTTGAACATCACGGCTTGTTCGGCCCATTTGGAGGGTCAAACGAGCCCCGAAGCGAGCATACGCCTCATTTCCATGATTTTCGTGTGCTATAGCACACCATTTTTTGGGTGATCCGGATTCCGACGTCAAAAATGCCAAATTTTTTCGTGGACGTCTGTCAAGACCTTGTATATGAATACGGTTGGCCATCACGGCTTGTCCGGCCCATTTGGAGGGTAAAACGAGCCCCGAAGCGAGCATACGCCTCATTTCGACGATTTTCGTGTGCTATAGCACACCATTTTTTGGGTGATCCGGATTCCGACGTCAAAAGTGCCAAATTGTTCGTGGACGTCCGTCAAGACCTTGTCTATGCATACGATTGGACATCACGGCTTGTCCGGCCCATTTGGAGGGTAAAACGAGCCCCGAAGCGAGCATACGCCTCATTTCGACGATTTTCGTGTGCTATAGCACACCATTTTTTGGGTGATCTGGATTCCGACGTCAAAAATGCCATATTTGTTTGTGGACGTCCGTCAAGACCTTGTCTATGCATACGGTTAGCCATCACGGCTTTTCCGGCCCATTTGGAGGGTCAAACGAGCCCCGAAGCGAGCATACGCCTCATTTCGACGATTTTCGTGTGCTATAGCACACCATTTTTTGGGTGATCCGGATTCCGACGTCAAAAATGCCAATTTTTTTCGTGGACGTCCGTCAAGACCTTGTCTATGCATACGGTTTGCCATCACGGCTTGTCCGGCCAATTTGGAGGGTCAAACGAGCTCCGAAGCGAGCATATGCCTCATTTCGACGATTTTTGTGTGCTATTGCACACCAGTTTTTGGGTGATCCGGATTCCGACGTCAAAAATGACAAATTTGTTCGTGGAGGTCCGTCAAGACCTTGTCTATACATACGGTTGGCCTTCACAGCTTGTCCGGCCCATTTGGAGGGTCAAACGAGCCCCGAAGCAAGCATACGCCTCATTTCAACGATTTTCGTGTGCTATAGCACACCATTTTTTGGGTGATCCGGATTCCGACGTCAAAAATGCCAAATTTGTTCGTGGACGTTGGTCAAGACCTTGTCTATGCATACAGTTGGCCATCACGGCTTGTCGGCCTATTTGGAGGGTCAAACGAGCCCCGAAGCGAGCATACGCCTCATTTCGACGATTTTCGTGTGCTATAGCACACCATTTTTTGGGTGATCCGGATTACATCATCAAAAATGCTAAAATTTTTCGTGGACTTCCGTCAAGACCTTGTCTATGCATACAATTGGCCATCACGGCTTTCCCGGCCCATTTGGAGGGTCAAACGAGCCCGAAGCGAGCATACGCCTCATTTCGACGATTTTCGTGTACTATAGCACACCATTTTTTGGGTGATCCGGATTCCGACGTCAAAAATGCCAAATTTGTTCGTGGAAGTCCGTCAAGACCTTGTCTATGCATACGGTTGGCATTCACAGCTTGTCCGGCCCATTTGGAGGGTCAAACGAGCCCCGAAGCGAGCATACGTCTCATTTCGATGATTTTCATGTGCTATAGCACACCATTTTTTGGGTGATTCGGATTCCGACGTCAAAAATGCCAAATTTGTTCGTGGACGTACCTTGTCTATGCATACGGTTGGCCATCACGGCTTGTCCGGCCCATTTGGAGGGTCAAACGAGCCCCGAAGCGAGCATACGCCTCATTTCGACGATTTTCGTGTGCTATAGCACACCATTTTTTGGGTGATCCGGATTCCGACGTCAAAAATGCCAAATTTGTTTGTGGACGTCCGTCAAGACCTTGTCTATGCATACGGTTGGCCATCACGGCTTGTCCGGCCCATTTGGAGGGTCAAACAAGCCCCGAAGCGAGCATACGCTTCATTTCGACGATTTTCGGGTGCTATAGCACACCATTTTTTGGGTGATCCGGATTTTGACGTTAAAAATGCCAAATTTCTTCGTGGACGTCCGTCAAGACCTTGTCTATGCATACGGTTGGCCATCACGGCTTGTCCGGCCCATTTAGAGGGTCAAATGAGCCCCGAAGCGAGCATACGCCTCATTTCGACGATTTTTGTGTGCTATAGCACACCATTTTTTGGGTGATCCGGATTCCGACGTCAAAAATGCCAAATTTGTTCGTGGACGTCTGTCAAGACCTTGTCTATGCATACGGTTTGCCATCACGGCTTGTCCAGCCCATTTAGAGGGTCAAACGAGCCTCGAAGCGAGCATACGCCTCATTTCAACGATTTTCGTGTGCATAGCACACCATTTTTTGGGTGATCCGAATTCCGATGTCAAAAATGCCAAATTTTTTCGTGGACGTCCGTCAAGACCTTGTCTATGCATACGGTTGGTCATCACGGCTTGTCTGGCCCATTTGGAGGGTCAAACGAGCCCTGAAGCTAGTATACGCCTCATTTCGACGATTTTCGTGTGCTATAGCACACCATTTTTTGGGTGATCCGGATTTCGACGTCAAAAATGCCAAATTTGTTCGTGGACGTCTGTCAAGACCTTGTCTATGCATACAGTTGGCCATCACGGCTTGTCCGGCCCATTTGGAGGGTCAAACGAGCCCCGAAGCGAGCATACGCCTTATTTCGACGATTTTCGTGTGCTATAGCACACCATTTTTTGGGTGATCCGGATTCCGATGTCAAAAATGCCAAATTTGTTCGTGGACGTCCTTCAAGACCTTGTCTATGCATACGGTTGTCCATCACGGCTTGTCGGCCCATTTGGAGGGTCAAACAAGCCCCGAAGCGAGCATACGCCTCATTTCGATGATTTTCGTGTGCTATAGCACACCATTTTTTGGGTGATCCGGATTCCAACGTCAAAAATGCCATATTTGTTTGTGGACGTCCGTCAAGACCTTGTCTATGCATACGGTTAGCCATCACGGCTTGTCCGGCCCATTTGGAGGGTCAAACGAGCCCCGAAGCGAGCATACGACTCATTTCGACGATTTTCGTGTGCTATAGCACACCATTTTTTGGGTGATCCGGAATCCGACGTTAAAACTGCCAAATTTGTTCGTGGACGTCCGTAAAGACCTTGTCTATGCATACGGTTGGCCATCACGGCTTGTCCAGCCAATTGAGAGAGTCAAACGAGCCCCAAAACTAGCATACGCCTCATTTAGACGATTTTCGTGTGCTATAGCACACCATTTTTTGGGTGATCCGAATTTCGACGTCAAAAATGCCAAATTTTTTCGTGGACGTCCGTCAAGACCTTGTCAATTCATACGGTTGGCCATCACGTCTTGTTCGGCCCATTTGGAGGGCCAAACGAGCCCCGAAGCGAGCATACGCCTCATTTCAACGATTTTCGTGTGCTATAGCACACCATTTTTTGGGTGATCCGGATTCCGACGTCAAAAATGCCAAATGTTTGTGTGGACGTCCGTCAAGACCTTGTCTATGCATATGGTTGCCCATCATGGCTTGTCCGGCCTCATTTCGTCGATTTTCGTGTGCTATAGCACACAATTTTTTGGGTGATCCGGATTCCGACGTCAAAAATGCCAAATTTGTTCATGGACGTCCGTCAAGACCTTGTCTATGCATACGGTTGGCCATAACGGCTTGTCCGGCCCATTTGGAGGGTCAAACGAGCCCCCAAGCGAGCATACGCCTCATTTCGACGAATTTCCTGTGCTATAGCACACTATTTTTTGGGTGATCCGGATTCCGACGTCAAAAATGCCAAATTTTTTCGTCGACGTCCGTCAAGACCTTGTCTATGCATACGGTTGGCCATCACAGATTGTCCGGCCGATTTGGAGGGTCAAACGAGCCCCGAAGCGAGCATACGCCTCATTTCGACGATTTTCATGTGCTATAGCACACCATTTTTGGGGTGATCCGGATTCCGACGTCAAAAATGTCAAATTTGTTCGTGGACGTCCGTCAAGACCTTGTCTATGCATACGGTTGGCCATCACGCCTTGTCCGGCCCATTTGGAGGGTCAAACGATCCCCGAAGCGAGCATACGCCTCATTTCGACGATTTTCATATTGTATAGCACACCATTTTTTGGGTGATCCGGATTCCGACGTCAAAAATACCAAATTTGTTCGTGGACGTCCGTCAAGACCTTGTCTATGCATACGGTTGGCCATCACAGCTTGTTCAGCCCATTTGGAGGGTCAAACGAGCTCCGAAGTGAGCATAAGCCTCATTTCGACGATTTTCATGTGCTATAGCACACCATTTTTTGGGTGATCCGGATTCCGACGTCAAAAATGCCAAATTTTTTCGTGGATGTCCGTCAAGACCTTGTCTATGCATAAGGTTGGCCATCACGGCTTGTCCGGCCCATTTGGAGGGTCAAACGAGCCCCGAAGCGAGCATACGCCTCATTTCGACGATTTTCGTGTGCTACAGCACACCATTTTTTGGGTGATCCGGATTCCGACGTCAAAAATGCCAAATTTATTCGTGGACGTCCGTCAAGACCTTGTCTATGCATACGGTTGGCAATCACGGCTTGTCCGGCCCATTTGGAGGGTCAAACGAGCTCCGAAGCGAGCATATGCCTCCTTTCAACGATTTTCGTGTGCTATAGCACACCAATTTTTTGGGTGATCCGGATTCCGACGTCAAAAATGCCAAATTTGTTCGTGGACGTCCGTAAAGACCTTGTCTATGCATACGGTTGGCCATCACAGCTTGTCCGGCCCATTTGGAGGGTCAAACGAGCTCCGAAGCGAGCATACGCCTCATTTCAACGATTTTCGTGAGCTATAGCACACCATTTTTTGGGTGATCCGGATTCCAACGTCAAAAATGCCAAATTTTTTCGTGGACGTCTGTCAAGACCTTGTCTATGCATACGGTTGGCCATCACGGCTTATCCGGCCCATTTGGAGGGTCAAACGAGCCCCGAAGCGAGCATACGCCTCATTTCGATGATTTTCGTGTGCTGTAGCAAACCATTTTTTTGGGTGATTCGGATTCCGACGTCAAAAATGCCAAATTTTATCGTGGACGTCCGTCAAGACCTTGTCTATGCATACGGTTGGTCATCACGGCTTGTCCGGCCCATTTGGATGGTCAAACGAGCCCCGAAGCGAGCATACGCCTCATTTCGACGATTTTCCTGTGCTATAGCACACCATTTTTTGGGTGATCCGAATTCCGACGTCAAAAATGCCAAATTTTTTCGTGGACGTCCCTCAAGACCTTGTCTATACATACGGTTGGCCATCACGGCTTGTCCGGCCCATTTGAAGGGTCAAACGAGCCTCGAAGCGAGCATACGCCTCATTTCGACGATTTTCGTGTGCTATGGCACACCATTTTTTGGGTGATCCAGATTCCGACGTTAAAAATGCCAAATTTTTTCGTGGACGTCTCTCAAGACCTTGTCAATGCATACGGTTTGCCATCACGGCTTGTCCGTCCCATTTGGAGCATCAAACGAGCCCCAAAGCGAGCATACGCCTCATTTCAAGGATTTTCGTGTGCTATAGCACATCATTTTTTCGATGATCCGGATTCCGATGTCAAAAATGCCAAATTTGTTCGTGGACGTCCGTCAAGACCTTGTCTATACATACGGTTGGCCATCACGGCTTGTCCGTCCCATTTGGAGGGTCAAACGAACCCCGAAGCGAGCATACGCCTCATTTCGACGATTTTCGTGTGCTATAGCACACCATTTTTTGGGTGATCCGGATTCCGACGTCAAAAATGCCAAATTTTTTCGTGGACGTCCGTCAAGACCTTGTCTATGCATATGGTTGGCCATCACGGCTTGTCCGGCCCATTTGGAGCGTCAAACGAGCCCCGAAGCATGCATACGCCTCATTTCGACGATTTTCGTATGCTATAGCACACCATTTTTGGGTGATTCGGATTCCGACGTCAAAAATGCCAAATTTTTTCGTGGACGTCCGTCAAGACCTTGTCTATGCATACGGTTGGACTTCACGGCTTGTCCGGCCCATTTGGAGGGTCAAACGAGCCCCGAAGCGAGCATACGCCTCATTTCGATGATTTTCGTGTGCTATAGCACACCATTTATGGGTGATCCGGATTCCGACGTCAAAAATGCCAAATTTTTTCGTGGACGTCCGTCAAGACCTAGTCTATGCATACGTTGTCCATCACGGCTTGTCCGGCCTATTTGGAGCGTTAAACGAGCCCCGAAGCGAGCATACGCCTCATTTCGACGATTTTCGTGTGCTACGAGCACACCATTTTTTGGGTGATCCGGATTCCGACGTCAAAAATGCCAAATTTGTTCGTGGACGTCCGTCAAGACCTTGTCTATGCATACGGTTGGCCATCATGGCTTGTCCAGCCCATTTGGAGGGTCAAACGAGCCCCGAAGCGAGCATACGCCTCATTTCGACGATTTTCGTGTGCTATAGCACACCATTTTTTGGGTGATCCGAATTCCGACGTCAAAAATGCCAAATTTGTTCATGGACGTCCGTCAAGACCTTGTCTATGCATACGGTTGGCCATCACGGCTTGTTCGGCCCATTTGGAGGGTCAAACGAGCCCCGAAGCGAGCATCCGCCTCATTTCGATGATTTTCGTGTGCTATAGCACACCATTTTTTGGGTGATCCGGATTCCGACGTCAAAAATGCCAAAGTTTTTCTTGGACGTCCATCAAGACCTTGTCTATGCATACGGTTGGCCATCACGGCTTTTCCGGCCCATTTGGAGGGTCAAACGAGCCCCGAAGCGAGCATACGCCTCATTTCGATGATTTTCGTGTGCTATAGCACACCATTTTTTGGGTGATCCGGATTCCGACGTCAAAAATGCCAAATTTGTTCGTGGACATCCGTCAAGACCTTGTCTATGCATACGGTTGGCCATCACAGCTTGTCCGGCCCATTTGGAGGGTCAAACGAGCCCCGAAGCGAGCATACGCCTCATTTCGACAATTTTCGTGTGCAATAGCACACCATTTTTTGGGTGATCCGGATTCCGACGTCAAAAATGCCAAATTTGTTCGTGGACGTCCGTCAATACCTTGTCTATGCATACGGTTGGACATCACGGCTTGTCCGACCCATTTGGAGGGTCAAACGATCCCCGAAGCGAGCATACGCCTCATTTCGACGATTTTCGTGTGCTATAGCACACCATTTTTTGGGTGATCCGAATTCCGACGTCAAAAATGCCAAATTTGTTTGTGGACGTTCGTCAAGACCTTGTCTATGCATACGGTTGGCCATCACGGCTTGTCCGGCCCATTTGGAGGGTCAAATGAGCCCCGAAGCGAGCATACGCCTCATTTCGACGATTTTCGTGTGCTATAGCTCACCATTTTTTGGGTGATCTAGATTCCGACGTCAAAAATGCCAAATTTGTTCGTGGACGTCCGTCAAGACCTTATCTATGCATACGGTTGGCCATTACGACTTGTCCGGCCCATATGGAGGGTCAAACGAGCCCCGAAGCGAGCATACGCCTCATTTCGACGATTTTCGTGTGCTATAGCACACCATTTTTTGGGTGATCCGGATTCCGACGTCAAAAATGCCATATTTTTTTGTGGACATCCGTCAATACCTTGTCTATGCATACGGTTGGCCATCACGGCTTGTCCGGCCCATTTGGAGGGTCAAACAAGCCCTGAAGCGAGCATACGCCTCATTTCGACGATTTTCGTGTGCTATAGAACACCATTTTTTGGGTGATCCGGATTCCGACGTCAAAAATGCCAAATTTGTTCGTGGACGTCCGTCAAGACCTTGTCTATGCATACGGTTGGCCATCACGGCTTGTCCGGCCCATTTGGAGGGTCAAACAAGCCCCGAAGCGAGCATCCGCCTCATTTCGACGATTTTCGTGTGCTATAGCACACCATTTTTTGGGTGATCCGGATTCCAACGTCAAAAATGCAAAATTTTTTCTTGGACGTCCATCAAGACCTTGTATATGCATACGGTTGGCCATCACAGCTTGTCCGGCCCATTTGGAGGGTCAAACGAGCCCCGAAGCGAGCATACGCCTCATTTCGACGATTTTCGTGTGCTATAGCACACCATTTTTTGGGTGATCCGGATTCCGACGTTAAAAATGCCAAATTTGTTCGTGGACGTCCGTCAAGACCTTGTCTATGCATACGGTTGGCCATCACGGCTTGTCCGGCCCATTTGGAGGGTCAAACGAGCCCCGAAGCGAGCATACGCCTCATTTCGATGATTTTCGTGTGCTATAGCACACCATTTTTTGGGTGATCCGGATTCTGATGTCAAAAATGCCAAATTTTTTCGTGGACATCCGTCAAGACCTTGTTTATGAATACGGTTGACCATCACGGCTTGTCCGGCCCATTTGGAGGGTCAAACGAGCCTCGAAGCGAGCATACGCCTCATTTCGACGATTTTCGTGTGCTATAGCACACCATTTTTTGGGTGATTCAGATTCCGACGTCAAAAATGCCAAATTTGTTCGTGGACATCCGTCAAGACCTTGTCTATGCATACGGTTGGCCATCACGGCTTGTCCGGCCCATTTGGAGGGTCAAACGAGCCACGAAGCGAGCATACGCCTCATTTCAACGATTTTCGTGTGCTATAGCACACCATTTTTTGGGTGATCCAGATTCCAATGTCAAAAATGCCAAATTTGTTTGTGGACGTCCATCAAGACCTTGTCTATGCATACGGTTGGCCATCACGGCTAGTACGGACCATTTGGAGGGTCAAACGAGCCCCGAAGCGAGCATACGCCTCATTTTGACGATTTTCGTGTGCTATAGCACACCATTTTTTGGGTGATCCGGATTCCGACGTCAAAAATGCCATATTTTTTTGTGGACATCCGTCAAGACCTTGTCTATGCATACGGTTGGCCATCACGGCTTGTCCGGCCCATTTGGAGGGTCAAACAAGCCCTGAAGCGAGCATACGCCTCATTTCGACGATTTTCGTGTGCTATAGCACACCATTTTTTGGGTGATCCGGATTCCGACGTCAAAAATGCCAAATTTGTTCGTGGACGTCCGTCCAGACCTTGTCTATGCATACGGTTGGCCATCACGGCTTGTCCGGCCCATTTGGAGGGTCAAACGAGCCCCGAAGCGAGCATACGCCTCATTTCGACGATTTTCGTGTGCTATAGCACACCATTTTTTGGGTGATCCGGATTCCGACGTCAAAAATGCCAAATTTGTTCGTGGACGTCCGTCAAGACCTTGTCTATGCATACGGTTGGCCATCACGGCTTGTCCGGCCCATTTGGAGGGTCAAACGAGCCCCGAAGTGAGCATACGCCTCATTTCGACGATTTTCGTGTGCTATAGCACACCATTTTTTGGGTGATCCGGATTCTGACGTCAAAAATGCCAAATTTTTTCATGGACGTCCGTCAAGACCTTTTCTATGCATACGGTTGGCCATCACGGCTTGTCCGGCCCATTTGGAGGGTCAAACGAGCCCCGAAGCGAGCATACGCCTCATTTCGACGATTTTCGTGTGCTATAGCACACCATTTTTTGGGTGATCCGGATTCCGACGTCAAAAATGCAAAATTTGTTCGTGGACATCCGTCAAGACCTTGTCTATGCATACGGTTGGCCATCACGGCTTGTCCGGCCCATTTGGAGGGTCAAACGAGCCCCGAAGCGAGCATACGCCTCATTTCGACGATTTTCGTGTGCTATAGCACACCATTTTTTGGGTGATCCGGATTCCGACGTCAAAAATGCCAAATTTTTTTATGGACGTTCGTCAAGACCTTGTCTCTGCATACGTTTGGTCATCACGGCTTGTCCGGCCCATTTGGAGGGTCAAACGAGCCCCGAAGCGAGCATACGCCTCATTTTGACGATTTTCGTATGCTATAGCACACCATTTTTTGGGTGATCCGGATTCCGACGTCAAAAATGCCAAATTTGTTCGTGGACGTCCGTCAAGACCTTGTCTATGCATACGGTTGGCCATCAAGGCTTGTTCGGCCCATGGTCAAACGAGCCCCGAAGCGAGCATACGCCTCATTTCGACGATTTTCGTGTGCTATAGCACACCATTTTTTGGGTGATCCGGATTCCGACGTCAAAAATGCCAAATTTGTTCGTGGACATCCGTCAAGACCTTGTCTATGCATACGGTTGGCCATCACGGCTTGTCCGGCCCATTTGGAGGGTCAAACGAGCCCCGAAGCGTGCATACGCCTCATTTCGACGATTTTTGTGTGCTATAGCACACCATTTTTTGGGTGATCCAGATTCCGACGTCAAAAATGCCAAATTTGTTCGTGGACATCCGTCAAGACCTTGTCTATGCATACGGTTGGCCATCACGGCTTGTTCGGCCCATTTGGAGGGTCAAACGAGCCCCGAAGCGAGCATACGCCTCATTTCGACGATTTTCGTGTGCTATAGCACACCATTTTTTGGGTGATTCAGATTCCGACGTCAAAAATGCCAAATTTGTTCGTGGACATCCGTCAAGACCTTCTCTATGCATACGGTTGGCCATCACGGCTTGTCCGGCCCATTTGGAGGGTCAAACGAGCCCCGAAGCGAGCATACGCCTCATTTCGACGATTTTCGTGTGCTATAGCACACCATTTTTTGGGTGATCCAGATTCCGACGTCAAAAATGCCAAATTTATTTGTGGACGTCCATCAAGACCTTGTCTATGCATACGGTTGGCCATCACGGCTAGTCCGGACCATTTGGAGGGTCAAACGAGCCCCAAAACGAGCATACGCCTCATTTCGACAATTTTCGTGTGCTATAGCACACCATTTTTTGGGTGATCCGGATTCCGACGTCAAAAATGCCATATTTTTTTGTGGACATCCGTCAAGACCTTGTCTATGCATACGGTTGGCCATCACGGCTTGTCCGGCCCATTTGGAGGGGCAAACAAGCCCCGAAGCGAGCATACGCCTCATTTCGACGATTTTCGTGTGCTATAGAACACCATTTTTTGGGTGATCCGGATTCCGACGTCAAAAATGCCAAATTTGTTCGTGGACGTCCGTCCAGACCTTGTCTATGCATACGGTTGGCCATCACGGCTTGTCCGGCCCATTTGGAGGGTCAAACGAGCCTCGAAGCGAGCATACGCCTCATTTCGACGATTTTGGTGTGCTATAGCACACCATTTTTTGGGTGATCCGGATTCGACGTCAAAAATGCCAAATTTGTTCGTGGACGTCCGTCAAGACCTTGTCTATGCATACGGTTGGCCATCACGGCTTGTCCGGCCCATTTGGAGGGTCAAACGAGCCCCGAAGCGAGCATACGCCTCATTTCGACGATTTTCGTGTGCTATAGCACACCATTTTTTGGGTGATCCGGATTCCGACGTCAAAAATGCCAAATTTGTTCTTGGACGTCCGTCAAGACCTGGTCTAGGCATACGGTTGGCCATCGCGGCTTGTCCGGCCCATTTGGAGGGTCAAACGAGCCCCGAAGCGAGCATACGCCTCATTTCGACGATTTTTGTGTGCTATTGCACACCATTTTTTGGGTGATCTGGATTCCGACGTCAAAAATGCCAAATTTTTTCGTGAACATCCGTCAAGACATTTTCTATGCATAAGGTTGGCCATCACGGCTTGTCCGGCCCATTTGGAGGGTCAAACGAGCCCCGAAGCGAGCATACGCCTCATTTTGACGATTTTCGTATGCTATAGCACACCATTTTTTGGGTGATCCGGATTCCGACGTCAAAAATGCCAAATTTGTTCGTGGACGTCCGTCAAGACCTTGTCTATGCATACAGTTGGCCATCAAGGCTTGTCCGGCCCATGGTCAAACGAGCCCCGAAGCGAGCATACGCCTCATTTCGACGATTTTCGTGTGCTATAGCACACCATTTTTTGGGTGATCCGGATTCCGACGTCAAAAATGCCAAATTTGTTCGTGGACATCCGTGAAGACCTTGTCTATGCATACGGTTGGCCATCACGGCTTGTCCGGCCCATTTGGAGGGTCAAACGAGCCCCGAAGCGAGCATACGCCTCATTTCGACGATTTTCGTGTGCAATAGCACACCATTTTTTGGGTGATCCGGTTTCCGACGTCAAAAATGCCAAATTTTTTCGTGGACGTCCGTCAAGACCTTGTCTATGCATACGGTTGGCCATCACGGCTTGCCCGGCCAATTTGGAGGGTCAAACGAGCCCCGAAGCGAGCATACGCCTCATTTCGACGATTTTCGTGTGCTATAGCACACCATTTTTTGGGTGATCCGGATTTCAACGTCAAAAATGCCAAATTTGTTCGTGGACGTCCGTCAAGACCTTGTCTATGCATACGGTTTGCCATCACGTCTTGTCCGGCCCATTTGGATGGTCAAACGAGCCCCGAAGCGAGCATACGCCTCATTTCGACGATTTTCGTGTGCTATAGCACACCATTTTTTGGGTGATCCGGATTTCAACGTCAAAAATGCCAAATTTGTTCGTGGACGTCCGTCCAGACCCTATCTATGCATACGGTTGGCCATCACGACTTGTTCGGCCAATTTGGAGGGTCAAACGAGCCCTGAAGCGAGCATACGCCTCATTTCGACGATTTTCGTGTGCTATTGCACACCATTTTTTGGGTGATCCGGATTCCGATGTCAAAAATGCCAAATTTTTTTGTGGACATCCCTCAAGACCTTGTCAATGCATACGGTTGTCCATCACGGCTTGTCTGGCCCATTTGGTGGGTCAAACGAGCCCCGAAGCAAGCATATGCCTTATTTCGATGATTTTCTTGTTCTATAGCACACTTTTTTTGAGTGATCCGGATTCCGATGTCAAAAATGCCAATTTTTTTTGTGGACGTCCGTCAAGACCTTGTCTATGCATACGGTTGGCCATCACGGCATGTCCGGCCCATTTGGAGGGTCAAACGAGCCCCGAAGCGAGCATACGCCTCATTTCGACGATTTTCGTGTGCTATAGCACACCATTTTTTGGGTGATCCGGATTCCGATGTCAAAAATGCCAAATTTGTTCGTGGACGTCCGTCAAGACCTTGTATATGCATATGGTTGGCCATCACGGCTCGTCCGGCCCATTTGGAGGGTCAAACAAGCCCCGAAGCGAGCATACGCCTCATTTCGACGATTTTCGTGTGCTATAGCACACCATTTTTTGGGTGATCCGGATTCCAACGTCAAAAATGCCAAATTTGTTCGTGGACGTCCGTCAAGACCTTGTCTATGCATATGGTTGGCCATCACAGCTTGTCCGGCCCATTTGGATGGTCAAACGAGCCCCGAAGCGAGCATATGCCTCATTTCAACGATTTTCGTGTGCTATAGCTCACCATTTTTTTGGTGATCCAGATTCCAACGTCAAAAATGCCAAATTTGTTCGTGGACGTCCGTCAAGACCTTATCTATGCATAAGGTTGGCCATCACGACTTTTCCAGCCCATATGGAGGGTCAAACGAGCCCCGAAGCGAGCATACGCCTCATTTCGACAATTTTCGTGTGCAATAGCACACCATTTTTTGGGTGATCCGGATTCCGACGTCAAAAATGCCAAATGTTTTCGTGGACGTCCGTCAAGACCTTGTCTATGTATATGGTTGTCCATCACGGCTTGTCCGGCCCATTTGGAGGGTCAAACGAGCCCCGAAGCGAGCATACGCCTCATTTCGACGATTTTCGTGTGCTATAGCACACCATTTTTTGGGTGATCCGGATTCCGACGTCAAAAATGCCAAATTTGTTCGTGGACATCCGTCAAGACCTTGTCTATGCATACGGTTGGCCATCACGTCTTGTCCGGCCCATTTGGAGGGTCAAACGAGCCCCGAAGCGAGCATACGCCTCATTTCGACGATTTTCATGTGCTATAGCACACCATTTTTTGGGTGATCCGGATTCCGACGTCAAAAATGCCAAATTTGTTCGTGGACGTCCGTCAAGACCTGGTCTAGGCATACGGTTGGCCATCGCGGCTTGTCCGGCCCATTTGGAGGGTCAAACGAGCCCTGAAGCGAGCATACGCCTCATTTCGACGATTTTCGTGTGCTATATAGCACACCATATTTTGGGTGATCTGGATTCCGACGTCAAAAATGCCAAATTTGTTCGTGGACGTCCTTCAAGACCTTGTCAATGCATACGGTTGGCCATCACGGCTTGTCCGGCCCATTTGGAGGGTCAAACGAGCCTCGAAGCGAGCATACACCTCATTTCGACGATTTTCGTGTGCTTTAGCACACCATTTTTTAAATGATCCGGATTCCGACGTCAAAAATGCCAAATTTGTTCGTGGACATCCGTCAAGACCTTGTCTATGCATACGGTTGGCCATCACGGCTTGTCCGGCCCATTTGGAGGGTCAAACGAGCCCCGAAGCGAGCATACGCCTCATTTCGACGATTTTCGTGTGCAATAGCACACCATTTTTTGGGTGATCCGGATTCCGACGTCAAAAATGCCAAATTTTTTCGTGGACGTCCGTCAAGACCTTGTCTATGCATACGGTTGGCCATCACGGCTTGTCCGGCCAATTTGGAGGGTCAAACGAGCCCTGAAGCGAGCATACGCCTCATTTCGATGATTTTCGTGTGCTATAGCACACCATTTTTTGGGTGATCCAGATTCCGATGTCAAAAATGCCAAATTTGTTCATGGATGTCCGTCAAGACCTTGTCTATGCATACGGTTTGCCATCACGTCTTGTCCGGCCCATTTGGATGGTCAAACGAGCCCCGAAGCGAGCATACGCCTCATTTCGACGATTTTCGTGTGCTATAGCACACCATTTTTTGGGTGATCCGGATTTCAACGTCAAAAATGCCAAATTTGTTCGTGGACGTCCGTCAAGACCCTATCTATGCATACGGTTGGCCATCACGACTTGTTCGGCCCATTTGGAGGGTCAAACGAGCCCTGAAGCGAGCATACGCCTCATTTCGACGATTTTCGTGTGCTATTGCACACCATTTTTTGGGTGATCCGGATTCCGACGTCAAAAATGCCAAATGTTTTCGTGGACGTCCGTCAATACCTTGTCTATGTATATGGTTGTCCATCACGGCTTGTCCGGCCCATTTGGAGGGTCAAACGAGCCCCGAAGCGAGCATCCGCCTCATTTCGACGATTTTCGTGTGCTATAGCACACCATTTTTTGAGTGATCTGGATTCCGACGTCAAAAATGCCAAATTTTTTCTTGGACATTCGTCAAGACCTTGTCTATGCATACAGTTGGCCATCACAGCTTGTCCGGCCCATTAAGAGGGTCAAACGAGTCCCGAAGCGAGCATACGCCTCATTTCGACGATTTTCGTGTGCTATAGCACACCATTTTTTGGGTGATCCGTATTCCGATGTCAAAAATGCCAAATTTGTTAATGGACGTACGTTAAGACCTTGTCTATGCATACGGTTGTCCATCACGGCTTGTCCGGCCTATTTGGAGGGTCAAACGAGCCCCGAAGCGAGCATACGCCTCATTTCGACGATTTTCGTGTGCTATAGCACACCATTTTTTGGGTGATCCGGATTCCGATGTCAAAAATGCCAAATTTGTTCGTGGACGTCCGTCAAGACCTTGTATATGCATATGGTTGGCCATCACGGCTTGTCCGGCCCATTTGGAGGGTCAAACGAGCCCCGAAGCGAGCATACGCCTCATTTCGACGATTTTCGTGTGCTATAGCACACCATTTTTTGGGTGATCCGGATTCCAACGTCAAAAATGCCAAATTTGTTCGTGGACGTCCGTCAAGACCTTGTCTATGCATATGGTTGGCCATCACAGCTTGTCCGGCCCATTTGGATGGTCAAACGAGCCCCGAAGCGAGCATATGCCTCATTTCAACGATTTTCGTGTGCTATAGCTCACCATTTTTTTGGTGATCCGGATTCCAACGTCAAAAATGCCAAATTTGTTCGTGGACGTCCGTCAAGACCTTATCTATGCATACGGTTGGCCATCACGACTTTTCCAGCCCATATGGAGGGTCAAACGAGCCCCGAAGCGAGCATACGCCTCATTTCGACAATTTTCGTGTGCTATAGCACACCATTTTTTGGGTGATCCGGATTCCGACGTCAAAAATGCCAAATGTTTTCGTGGACGTCCGTCAAGACCTTGTCTATGTATATGGTTGTCAATCACGGCTTGTCCGGCCCATTTGGAGGGTCAAACGAGCCCCGAAGCGAGCATACGATTCATTTTGACGATTTTCGTGTGCTATAGCACACCATTTTTTGGGTGATCCGGATTCCAACGTCAAAAATGCCAATTTTTTTTGTGGACGTCCGTCAAGACCTTGTCTATGCATACGGTTGGCCATCACGGCTTGTATGGCCCATTTGGAGGGTCAAACGAGCCCCGAAGCGAGCATACGCCTTATTTCGACGATTTTCGTGTGCTATAGCACACCATTTTTTGGGTGATCCGCATTCCGACGTCAAAAATGCCAAATTTGTTCGTGGACATCTGTCAAGACCTTGTCTATGCATACGGTTGGCCATCACGGCTTTTCCAGTTCATTTGGAGGGTCAAACGAGCCCCGAAGCGAGCATCCGCCTCATTTCGACGATTTTCGTGTGCTATAGCACACCATTTTTTGAGTGATCCGGATTCCGACGTCAAAAATGCCAAATTTTTTCTTGGACATTCGTCAAGACCTTGTCTATGCATACAGTTGTCCATCACAGCTTGTCCGGCATATTAAGAGGGTCAAACGAGTCCCGAAGCGAGCATACGCCTCATTTCGACGATTTTCGTGTGCTATAGCACACCATTTTTTGGGTGATCCGTATTCCGATGTCAAAAATGCCAAATTTGTTAATGGACGTACGTTAAGACCTTGTCTATGCATACGGTTGGCCATCACGGCTTGTCCGGCCTATTTGGAGGGTCAAACGAGCCCCGAAGCGAGCATACGCCTCATTTCAACGATTTCCGTGTACTATTGCACACCATTTTTTGGGTGATCCAGATTCCTACGTCAAAAATGCCAAATTTTTTCGTGGACGTCCGTCAAGACCTTGTCTATGCATACGGTTGGCCATCACGGCTTGTCCGGCCCATTTGGAGGGTCAAACGAGCCCCGAAGCGAGCATACGCCTCATTTCGACGATGTTCGTGTGCTATAGCACACCTTTTTTTGGGTGATCCGAATTCTGACGGAAAAAATGCCAAATTTGTTCGTGGACGTCCGTCAAGACCTTGTCTATGCATACGGTTGGCCATCACGGCTTGCCCGGCCCATTTGGAGGGTCAAATGAGCCAGGAAGCGAGCATACGCCTCATTTCGATGATTTTCGTGTGCAATAGCACACCATTTTTTGGGTGATCCGGATTCCGACGTAAAAAATGCCAAATTTGTTCATGGACGTCCGTCAAGACCTTGTCTATGCAAACGGTTGTCCATCACGGCTTGTACGACCCATTTAGAGGGTCAAACGATCCCCGAAGCGAGCATACGCCTCATTTCGATGATTTTCGTGTGCTATAGCACACCATTTTTTGGGTGATCCAGATTCCGACGTAAAAACTGCCAAATTTGTTTGTGGACGTCCGTCAAGACCTTGTCTATGCATGCGGTTGGCCATCACGGCTTGTCTGGCCCATTTGGAGGGTCAAACGAGCCCCGAAGCGAGCATACACCTCATTTCGACGATTTTCGTGTGCTATAGCACACCATTTTTTGGGTGATCCGGATTCCGACGTAAAAAATGCCAAATTTTTTCGTGGACGTCCGTCAAGACCTTTTCTATGCATACGGTTGGCCATCACGGCTTGTCCGGCCCATTTGAAGGGTCAAACGAGCCCCGAAGCGAGCATACGCCTCATTTCGACGATTTTCGTGTGCTATAGCACACCATTTTTTGGGTGATCCGGATTCCGACGTCAAAAATGCCAAATTTGTTCGTGCACGTCCGTCAAGACCTTGTCTATGCATACGGTTGGCCATCACGGCTTGTCCGGCCCATTTGGAGGGTCAAACGAGCCCCGAAGCGAGCATACACCTCATTTCGACAATTTTCGTGTGCTATAGCACACCATTTTTGGGTGATCCGGATTCCGACGTCAAAAATGCCAAATGTTTTCGTGGACGTCCGTCAAGACCTTGTCTATGTATATGGTTGTCCATCACGGCTTGTCCGGCCCATTTGGAGGGTCAAACGAGCCCCGAAGCGAGCATACGCCTCATTTCGACGATTTTCGTGTGCTATAGCACACCATTTTTTGGGTGATCCGGATTCCGACGTCAAAAATGCCAAATTTGTTCGTGGACATCCGTCAAGACCTTGTCTATGCATACGGTTGGCCATCACGGCTTGTCCGGCCCATTTGGAGGGTCAAACGAGCCCCGAAGCGAGCATACACCTCATTTCGACGATTTTCGTGTGCTATAGCACACCATTTTTGGGTGATCCGGATTCCGACATCAAAAATGCCAAATTTTTTTGTGGACATCCGTCAAGACCTTGTCTATGCGTACGGTTGGCCATCAAGGCTTGTCTGGGCCATTTGGAGGGTCAAACAAGCCCTGAAGCGAGCATACGCCTCATTTCGACGATTTTCGTGTGCTATAGCACACCATTTTTTGGGTGATCCGGATTCCGACGTCAAAAATGCCACATTTGTTCGTGGATGTCCGTCAAGACCTTGTCTATGCATACGATTGGCCATCACGGCTTGTCCGGCCCATTTGGAGGGTCAAACAAGCCCCGAAGCGAGCATACGCCTCATTTCAACGATTTTTGTGTGCTATAGCACACCATTTTTTGGGTGATCCAGATTCCGATGTCAAAAATGCCAAATTTGTTCTCGGACGTCCGTCAAGACCTTGTCTATGCATACGGTTGGCCATCACGGCTTGTCCAGCCCATTTGGAGGGTCAAACAAGCCCCGAAGCGAGCATACGCCTCATTTAGACGATTTTCGTGTGCTATAGCACACCATTTTTTGGGTGATCCGAATTCCGACGTCAAAAATGCCAAATTTGTTTGTGGACGTTCGTCAAGACCTTGTCTATGCATACGGTTGTCCATCACGGCTTGTACGGCCCATTTGGAGGATCAAACAAGCCCCGAAGCGAGCATACACCTCATTTCGACGATTTTCGTGTGCTATAGCACACCATTTTTTGGGTGATCCAGATTCCAACGTCAAAAATGCCAAATATTTTCATGGACGTCCGTCAAGACCTTGTCTATGCATACGGTTGGCCATCACGGCTTGTCCGGCCCATTTGGAGGGTCAAACGAGCCCCGAAGCGAGCATACGCCTCATTTTGACGATTTTCGTGTGCTATAGCACACCATTTTTTGGGTAATCCAGATTCCAACGTCAAAAATGCCAAATTTGTTTTCGGACGTCCGTCAAGACCTTGTCTATGCATACGGTTGTCCATCACGGCTTGTCCGGCCCATTTGGAGGGTCAAACAAGCCCCGAAGCGAGCATACGCCTCATTTCGATGATTTTCGTGTGCTATAGCACACCATTTTTTGGGTGATCCAGATTCCAACGTCAAAAATGCCAAATTTGTTCGTGGACGTCCGTCAAGACCTTGTCTATGCATACGGTTGGCCATCACGGCTTGTCCGGCCCATTTGGAGGGTCAAACGAGCCCCGAAGCGAGCATACGCCTCATTTCAACGATTTTCGTGTGCTATAGCACACCATTTTTTGGGTGATCCAGATTCCAACGTCAAAAATGCCAAATATTTTCGTGGACATCCGTCAAGACCTTGTCTATGCATACGGTTGGCCATCACGGCTTGTCCGGCCCATTTGGAGGGTCAAACGAGCCCCGAAGCGAGCATACGCCTCATTTCGACGATTTTCGTGTGCTATAGCACACCATTTTTTGGGTGATCCAGATTCCAACGTCAAAAATGCCAAATTTGTTCGTGGACGTCCGTCAAGACCTTGTCTATGCATACGGTTGGCCATCACGGCTTGTCCGGCCCATTTGGAGGGTCAAACGAGCCCCGAAGCGAGCATACGCCTCATTTCAACGATTTTCGTGTGCTATAGCACACCATTTTTTGGGTGATCCAGATTCCAACGTCAAAATGCCAAATTATTTCATGGACGTCCGTCAAGACATTTTCTATGCATCCAGTTGGCCATCACGGCTTGTCCGGCCCATTTGGAGGGTCAAACGAGCCCCGAAGCGAGCATACGCCTCATTCCAACGATTTTCGTGTGCTATAGCACACCATTTTTTGGGTGATACGGATTCTAACGTCAAAAATGCCAATTTTGTTCGTGGATGTCCGTCAAGACCTTGTCTATGCATACGATTGTCCATCACGGCTTGTCCGGCCCATTTGGAGGGTCAAACGAGCCCCGAAGTGAGCATACGCCTCATTTCAATGATTTTTGTGTGCTATAGCACACCATTTTTTGGGTGATCCGGATTCCGACGTCAAAAATGCCAAATTTGTTCGTGGACGTCCATCAAGACCTTGTCTATGCATACGGTTGGCCATCACGGCTTGTACGGCCCATTTGGAGGGTCAAACGAGCCCCGAAGCGAGCATACACCTCATTTCGACGATTTTCGTGTGCTATAGCACACCATTTTTTAGGTGATCCAGATTCCGACGTCAAAAATGCCAAATATTTTCGTGGACGTCCGTCAAGACCTTGTCTATGCATACGGTTGGCCATCACGGCTTGTCCGGCCCATTTGGAGGGTCAAACGAGCCCCGAAGCGAGCATACGCCTCATTTCGACGATTTTCGTGTGCTATAGCACACCATTTTTTGGGTGATCCAGATTCCGACGTCAAAAATGCCAAATTTGTTTGTGGACGTCTGTCAAGACCTTGTCTATGCATACGATTGGCCATCACGGCTTTTCTGGCCTATTTGGAGGGTCAAACGAGCCCCGAAGCGAGCATACGCCTCATTTCGATGATTTTCGTGTGCTATAGCACACCATTTTTTGGATGATCCGGATTCCGACGTCAAAAATGCCAAATTTGTTCGTGGACGTCCATCAAGACCTTGTCTATGCATACGGTTGGCCATCACGGCTTGTACGGCCCATTTGGAGGGTCAAACGAGCCCCGAAGCGAGCATACACCTCATTTCGACGATTTTCGTGTGCTATAGCACACCATTTTTTGGGTGATCCAGATTCCGACGTCAAAAATGCCAAATATTTTTGTGGATGTCCGTCAAGACCTTGTCTATGCATACGGTTGGCCATCACGGCTTGTCCGGCCCATTTGGAGGGTCAAACGAGCCCCGAAGCGAGCATACGCCTCATTTCGACGATTTTCGTGTGCTATAGCACACCATTTTTGGGTGATCCGGATTACGACGTCAAAAATGCCAAATTTGTTCGTGGATGTCCGTCAAGACCTTGTCTATGCATACGATTGGCCATCACGGCTTGTCCGGCCAATTTGGAGGGTCAAACGAGCCCCGAAGCGAGCATACGCCTCATTTCAACGATTTTTGTGTGCTATAACACACCATTTTTTGGGTAATCCGGATTCCGACGTCAAAAATGCCAAATTTGTTCGTGGACGTCCGTCAAGACCTTATCTATGCATACGGTTGGCCATCACGGCTTGTCCGGCCCATTTGGAGGGTCAAACGAGCCCCGAAGCGAGCATACGCCTCATTTCGACGATTTTCGTGTGCTATAGCACACCATTTTTTGGGTGATCCGGATTCCGACGTCAAAAATGCCAAATTTTTTTGTGGACGTCCGTCAAGACCTTGTCTATGCATACGGTTGGCCATCACGGCTTGTCCGGCCCATTTGGAGGGTCAAACGAGCCCCGAAGCGAGCATACGCCTCATTTCGACGATTTTCGTGTGCTATAGCACACCATTTTTTCGGTGATCCGGATTCCGACGTCAAAAATGCCTAATTTGTTCATGGACGTCCGTCAAGACCTTGTCTATGCATACGGTTCGCAATCACGGCTTATCCGGCCCATTTAGAGGGTCAAACGAGCCCCGAAGCGAGCATACGCCTCATTTCGACGATTTTCGTGTGCTATAGCACACCATTTTTTGGGTGATCCGAATTTCGACGTCAAAAATGCCAAATGTTTTCGTGGACGTCCGTCAAGACCTTGTCTATGCATACGGTTGGCCATCACGGCTTGTCCGGCCCATTTGGAGGGTCAAACGAGCCCCGAAGCGAGCATACGCCTCATTTCGACGATTTTCGTGTGCTATAGCACACCATTTTTTGGGTGATCCGGATTCTGACGTCAAAAATGCCAAATTTGTTCGTGGACGTCCGTCAAGACCTTGTCTATGCATACGGTTGGCCATCACGGCTTGTCCGGCCCATTTGGAGGGTCAAACAAGCCCCGAAGCGAGCATACGCCTCATTTTGACGATTTTCGTGTGATATAGCACACCATTTTTTGGGTGATCCAGATTCCGATGTCAAAAATGCCAAATTTTTTCGTGGACGTCCGTCAAGATCTTGTCTATGCATACGGTTTGCCATCACGGCTTGTACGGCCCATTTGGAGGGTCAAACGAGCCCCGAAGCGAGCTTACGCCTTATTTCGACAATTTTCGTGTATAGCACACCATTTTTGGGGTGATCCGGATTCCGACGTCAAAAATGCCAAATTTTTTCCTGGACGTCCGTCAAGACCTTGTCTATGCATACGGTTGGCCATCACGACTTGTACGGCCCATTTGGAGGGTCAAACGAGCCCCGAAACAAGCATACGCCTCATTTCGATGATTTTCGTGTGCTATAGCACACCATTTTTTGGGTGATCCAGATTCCGACGTAAAAACTGCCAAATTTGTTTGTGGACGTCCGTCAAGACCTTGTCTATGCATGCGGTTGGCCATCACGGCTTGTCTGGCCCATTTGGAGGGTCAAACGAGCCCCGAAGCGAGCATACGCCTCATTTCGACGATTTTCGTGTGCTATAGCACACCATTTTTTGGGTGATCCAGATTCCGACGTAAAAAATGCCAAATTTTTTCGTGGACGTCCGTCAAGACCTTTTCTATGCATACGGTTGGCCATCACGGCTTGTCCGGCCCATTTGAAGGGTCAAACGAGCCCGTGGAAGAGCATACGCCTCATTTCGACGATTTTCGTGTGCTATAGCACACCATTTTTTGGGTGATCCGGATTCCGACGTCAAAAATGCCAAATTTGTTCGTGCACGTCCGTCAAGACCTTGTCTATGCATACGGTTGGCCATCACGGCTTGTCCGGCCCATTTGGAGGGTCAAACGAGCCCCGAAGCGAGCATACACCTCATTTCGACAATTTTCGTGTGCTATAGCACACCATTTTTGGGTGATCCGGATTCCGACGTCAAAAATGCCAAATTTTTTCATGGATGTCCGTCAAGACCTTGTCTATGCATACGGTTGGCCATCACGTCTTAGCCGGCCCATTTGGAGGGTCAAACGAGCCCCGAAGCGAGCATACGCCTCATTTCGACGATTATCGTGTGCTATAGCACACCATTTTTTGGGTGATCTGGATTCCGACGTCAAAAATGCCAAATTTTTTCGTGGACGTCCGTCAAGACCTTGTCTATGCAAACGGTTCGCCATCACGGCTTGTCCGGCCCATTTTGAGGGTCAAATGAGCCCCGAAGCGAGCATACGCCTCATTTTGACGATTTTCGTGTGCTATAGCACACCATTTTTTGGGTGATCCGGATTCCGACGTCAAAAATGCCAAATTTGTTCGTGGACGTCCGTCAAAACCTTGTCTATGCATACGGTTTGCCATCACGGCTTGTCCGGCCCATTTGGAGGGTCAAACGAGCCCTGAAGCGAGCATACGCCTCATTTCGACGATTTTCGTGTGCTATAGCACACAATTTTTTGGGTGATCCGGATTCCGACGTCAAAAATGCCAAATTTTTTCGTGGATGTCCGTCAAGACCTTGTCTATGAATACGGTTGGCCATCACGTCTTGTCCGGCCCATTTGGAGGGTCAAACGAGCCCCGAAGCGAGCATACGCCTCATTTCGACGATTTTCGTGTGCTATAGCACACCATTTTTTGGGTGATCCGGATTCCGACGTCAAAAATGCCAAATTTGTTCATGGACGTCATTCAAGACCTTGTCTATGCATGCGATTGGCCATCACGGCTTGTCCGACCCATTTGGAGGGTCAAACGAGCCCCGAAGCGAGCATACGCCTCATTTTGACGATTTTCGTGTGCTATAGAACACCATTTTTTGGGTGATCCGGATTCCGACGTCAAAAATGCCAAATTTTTTCGTGGACGTCCGTCAAGACCTTTTCTATGCATACGGTTGGCCATCACGGCTTGTCCGGCCCATTTGGAGGGTCAAACGAGCCCCGAAGCGAGCATACGCCTCATTTCGACGATTTTCGTGTGCTATAGCACACCATTTTTTGGGTGATCTGGATTCCAATGTCAAAAATGCCAAATTTTTTCGTGGACGTCCGTCAAGACCTTGTCTATGCAAATGGTTGGCCATCACGGCTTGTCCGGCACATTTTGAGGGTCAATTGAGCCCCGAAGCGATCATACGCCTCATTTCGATGATTTTCGTGTGCTATAGCACACCATTTTTTGGTGATCCGGATTCCGACGTCAAAAATGCCAAATTTTTTCGTGGAAGTCCGTCAAGACCTTTTCTATGCATACGGTTTGCCATCACGGCTTATCTGGCCCATTTGGAGGGTCAAACGAGCCCCGAAGCGAGCATACGCCTCATTTCTACGATTTTCGTGTGCTATAGCACACCATTTTTTGGGTGATCCGGATTCCGACATCAAAATGCCAAATTTGTTCGTGGACGTTCGTCAAGACCTTGTCTATGCATGCGGTTGGCCATCACGTCTTGTACGGCCCATTTGGAGGGTCAAACGAGCCCCGAAGCGAGCATACGCCTAATTTCGACGATTTTCGTGTGCTACAGCACACCATTTTTTAGGTGATCCGGATTCCGACGTCAAAAATGCCAAATTTTTTCGTGGACGTCCATCAAGACATTGTCTATGCATACGGTTGGCCATCACGGCTTGTCCGGCCAATTTGGAGGGTCAAACGAGCCTCGAAGCGAGCATACGCCTCATTTCGATGATTTTCGTGTGCTATAGCTCACCATTTTTTGTGTGATCCAGATTCCGACGTCAAAAATGCCAAATTTGTTCGTGGACGTCCGTCAAGACCTTGTCTATGCATATGGTAGTCCATCACGGCTTGTCCGGCCCATTTGGAGGGTCAAACGAGCCCCGAAGCGAGCATACACCTCATTTCGACGATTTTTGTGTGCTATAGCACACCATTTTTTGGGTGATCCGGATTCCGACGTCAAAAATGCCAAATTTGTTCGTGGACGTCCGTCAAGACCTTGTCTATGCATACGGTTGGCCATCACGGCTTGTTCGGCCCATTTGGAGGGTCAAACGAGCCCCGAAGCGAGCATACGCCTCATTTCGACAATTTTCGTGTGCTATAGCACACCATTTTTTGGGTGATCCGGATTCCGACGTCAAAAATGCCAAATTTGTTCGTAGACACCTGTCAATACCTTGTCTATGCATACGGTTGGCCATGACAGCTTGTCCGGCGCATTTGGAGGGTCAAACGAGCTCCGAAGCGAGCATACGCCTCATTTCGACGATTTTCGTGTGCTAAGCACACCATTTTTTGGGTGATCCGGATTCCAACGTCAAAAATGCCAATTTTTTTCGTGGACGTCCGTCAAGACCTTGTCTATGCATACGGTTGTCCATCACGGCTTGTCCGGCCCATTTGGAGGGTCAAACGAGCCCCGAAGCGAGCATACGCCTCATTTCGACGATTTTTGTGTGCTATAGCACACCATTTTTTGGGTGATCCGGATTCCGACGTCAAAAATGCCAAATTTGTTCGTGGACATCCGTCAAGACCTTTTCTATGCATACGGTTGTCCATCACGGCTTGTCCGGCCCATTTAGAGGGTCAAACAAGCCCCGAAGCGAGCATACGCCTCATTTCGATGATTTTCGTGTGCTATAGCACACCATTTTTTGGGTGATCCAAATTCCGACGTCAAAAATGCCAAAGTTTTTCGTGGACGTCCGTCAAGACCTTGTCTATGCATACGGTTGGCCATCACGGCTTGTCCGTCCCATTTGGAGGGTCAAACGAGCCCCGAAGCGAGCATACGCCTCATTTAGACGATTTTCGTGTGCTATAGCACACCATTTTTTGGGTGATCTGGATTCCGATGTCAAAAATGCCAAATTTGTTCGTGGACGTCCGTCAAGACCTTGTGTATGCATACGGTTGTCCATCACGGCTTGTCCGGCCCATTTGGAGGGTCAAACGAGCCCCGAAGCGAGCATACGCCTCATTTCGATGATTTTCGTGTGCTATAGCACACCATTTTTTGGGTGATCCAAATTCCGACGTCAAAAATGCCAAAGTTTTTCGTGGACGTCCATCAAGACCTTGTCTATGCATACGGTTGTCCATCACGGCTTGTCCGGCCCATTTTGAGGGTCAAATGAGCCCTGAAGCGATCATACGCCTCATTTCGATGATTTCGTGTGCTATAGCACACCATTTTTTGGGTGATCCGGATTCCGACGTCAAAAATGCCAAATTTTTTCGTGGAAGTCCGTCAAGACCTTTTCTATGCATACGGTTTGCCATCACGGCTTATCTGGCCCATTTGGAGGGTCAAACGAGCCCCGAAGCGAGCATACGCCTCATTTCCACGATTTTCGTGTGCTATAGCACACCATTTTTTGGGTGATCCGGATTCCGACGTCAAAATGCCAAATTTGTTCGTGGACGTCCGTCAAGACCTTGTCTATGCATGCGGTTGGCCATCACGTCTTGTACGGCCCATTTGGAGGGTCAAACGAGCCCCGAAGCGAGCATACGCATAATTTCGACGATTTTCGTGTGCTACAGCACACCATTTTTTAGGTGATCCGGATTCCGACGTCAAAAATGCCAAATTTTTTCGTGGACGTCCATCAAGACATTGTCTATGCATACGGTTGGCCATCACGGCTTGTCCGGCCAATTTGGAGGGTCAAACGAGCCTCGAAGCGAGCATACGCCTCATTTCGATGATTTTCGTGTGCTATAGCTCACCATTTTTTGTGTGATCCAGATTCCGACGTCAAAAATGCCAAATTTGTTCGTGGACGTCCGTCAAGACCTTGTCTATACATACGGTAGTCCATCACGGCTTGTCCGGCCCATTTGGAGGGTCAAACGAACCCCGAAGCGAGCATACGCCTCATTTCGATGATTTTCGTGTGCTATAGCACACCATTTTTTGGGTGATCCGGATTCCGACGTCAAAAATGCCAAATTTGTTCGTGGACGTCCGTCAAGACCTTGTCTATGCATACGGTTGGCCATCACGGCTTGTTCGGCTCATTTGGAGGGTCAAACGAGCCCCGAAGCGAGCATACGCCTCATTTCGACAATTTTCGTGTGCTATAGCACACCATTTTTGGGTGATCCGGATTCCGACGTCAAAAATGCAAAATTTGTTCGTAGACAACTGTCAAGACCTTGTCTATGCATACGGTTGGACATGACGGCTTGTCCGGCGCATTTGGAGGGTCAAACGAGCTCCGAAGCGAGCATACGCCTCATTTCGACGATTTTCGTGTGCTAAGCACACCATTTTTTGGGTGATCCGGATTCCGACGTCAAAAATGCCAAATTTTTTCGTGGACGTCCGTCAAGACCTTGTCTATGCATACGGTTGTCCATCACGGCTTGTCTGGCCCATTTGGAGGGTCAAACGATCCCCGATGCGAGCATACGCCTCATTTCGACGATTTTTGTGTGCTATAGCACACCATTTTTCGGGTGATCCGGATTCCGACGTCAAAAATGCCAAATTTGTTCGTGGACATCCGTCAAGACCTTTTCTATGCATACGGTTGGCCATCACGGCTTGTCCGGCCCATTTAGAGGGTCAAACAAGCCCTGAAGCGAGCATACGCCTCATTTCGATGATTTTCGTGTGCTATAGCACACCATTTTTTGGGTGATCCAAATTCCGACGTCAAAAATGCCAAAGTTTTTCGTGGACGTCCGTCAAGACCTTGTCTATGCATACGGTTGGCCATCACAGCTTGTCCGGCCCATTTGGAGGGTCAAACGAGCCCCGAAGCGAGCATACGCCTCATTTAGACGATTTTCGTGTGCTATAGCACACCATTTTTTGGGTGATCTGGATTCCGATGTCAAAAATGCCAAATTTGTTCGTGGACGTCCGTCAAGACCTTGTCTATGCATACGGTTGTCCATCACGGCTTGTCCGGCCGATTTGGAGGGTCAAACGAGCCCCGAAGCGAGCATACGCCTCATTTCGATGATTTTCGTGTGCTATAGCACACCATTTTTTGGGTGATCCAAATTCCGACGTCAAAAATGCCAAAGTTTTTCGTGGACGTCCATCAAGACCTTGTCTATGCATACGGTTGGCCATCACGGCTTGTCCGGCCCATTTGGAGGGTCAAACGAGCCCCGAAGCGAGCATACGCCTCATTTCGACGATTTCGTGTGCTATAGCGCACCATTTTTTGGGTGATCCGGATTCCGACGTCAAAAATGCCAAATTTGTTCGTGGACGTCCGTCAAGACCTTGTCAATGCATACGGTTGGCCATCACGGCTTGTCCGGCCCATTTAGAGGGTCAAACGAGCGCCGAAGCGAGCATACGCCTCATTTCAACGATTTTCGTGTGCTATAGCACACCATTTTTTGGGTGATCCGGATTCCGACGTCAAAAATGCCAAATTTATTCGTGGACGTCTTTCAAGACCTTGTCTATGCATACGGTTGGCCATCACGGCTTGTCCGGCCCATTTGGAGGGTCAAACGAGCCCCGAAGCGAGCATACGCCTCATTTCGACGATTTTCGTGTGCTATAGCACACCATTTTTTGGGTGATCCGGATTCCGACGTCAAAAATGCCAAATTTGTTCGTGGACGTCCCTCAAGACCTTGTCTATGCATACGGTTGGCCATCACGGCTTGTCCGGCCCATTTGGAGGGTCAAACGAGCCCCGAAGCGAGCATACGCCTCATTTCGACGATTTTCGTGTGCTATAGCACACCATTTTTTAGGTGATCCAGATTCCGACGTTAAAAATGCCAAATTTGATCGTGGACATCCGTCAAGACCTTTTCTATGCATACGGTTGGCCATCACGGCTTGTCCGGCCCATTTGGAGGGTGAAACGAGCCCCGAAGCGAGCATACATCTCATTTCGACGATTTTCGTGTGCTATAGCACACCATTTTTTGGGTGATCCGGATTCCGACGTCAAAAATGCGAAATTTTTTCGTGGACGTCCGTCAAGACCTTGTCTATGCATACGGTTGGCCATCACGGCTTGTCCGGCCCATTTGGAGAGTCAATCGAGCCCCGAAGCGAGCATACGCCTCATTTCGACGATTTTCGTGTGCTATAGCACACCATTTTTTGGGTGATCCGGATTCCGACGTCAAAAATGCGAAATTTTTTCGTGGACATCCGTCAAGACCTTGTCTATGCATACGGTTGGCCATCACGGCTTGTCCGGCCCATTTGGAGGGTCAAACGAGCGCCGAAGCGAGCATACGCCTCATTTCAACGATTTTCGTGTGCTATAGCACACCATTTTTTGGGTGATCCGGATTCCGACGTCAAAAATGCCAAATTTATTCGTGGACGTCTTTCAAGACTTTGTCTATGCATACGGTTGGCCATCACGGCTTGTCCGGCCCATTTGGAGGGTCAAACGAGCCCCGAAGCGAGCATACGCCTCATTTTGACGATTTTCGTGTGCTATAGCACACCATTTTTTGGGTGATACGGATTCCGACGTCAAAAATGCCAAATATTTTCATAAACATCCGTCAAGACCCTGTCTATGCATACGGTTGGCCATCACGGCTTGTACGGCCCATTTGGAGGGTCAAACGAGCGCCGAAGCGCGCATACGCCTCATTTCAATGATTTTCGTGTGCTATAGCACACCATTTTTTGGGTGATCCGGATTCCGACGTCAAAAATGCCAAATTTGTTCGTGGACGTCTGTCAAGATCTTGTCTATGTATACGGTTGGCCATCAAGGCTTTTCCGTCCCATTTGGAGGGTCAAACGAGCCCCGAAGCGAGCATACGCCTCATTTCGATGATTTTCGTGTGCTATAGCACACCATTTTTTGGGTGATCCGGATTCCGACGTCAAAAATGCCAAATTTGTTTGTGGACGTCCGTCAAGACCTTGTCTATGCATACGGTTGGCCATCACGGCTTGTTCGGCCCATTTGGAGGGTCAAACGAGCCCCGAAGCGAGCATACGCCTCATTTCGACGATTTTCGTGTGCTATAGCACACCATTTTTTGGGTGATCCAGATTCCGACGTCAAAAATGCCAAATGTTTTCGTGGACGTCCTTCAAGACCTTGTCTATGCATACGGTTGGCCATCAAGGCTTGTCCGGCCCATTTGGAGGGTCAAACGAGCCCCGAAGCGAGCATACGCCTCATTTCGACGATTTTCGTGTGCTATAGCACACCATTTTTTGGGTGATCTGGATACCGACGTCAAAAATGCCAAATTTTTTTGTGGACGTCCGTCAAGACCTTGTCTATGCATACGGTTGGCCATCACGGCTTGTCCGGCCCATTTGGAGGGTCAAACGAGCCCCGAAGCGAGCATACGGCTCATTTCGACGATTTTCGTGTGCTATAGCACACCATTTTTTGGGTGATCCAGATTCCGACGTCAAAAATGCCAAATGTTTTCGTGGACGTCCTTCAAGACCTTGTCTATGCTTACGGTTGGCCATCAAGGCTTGTCCGGCCCATTTGGAGGGTCAAACGAGCCCAGAAGCGAGCATACGCCTCATTTCGACGATTTTTGCGTGCTATAGCACACCATTTTTTGGGTAATCTGGATTCCGACGTCAAAATGCCAAATTTTTTCGTGGACGTCCGTCAAGACCTTGTCTATGCATACGGTTGGCCATCACGGCTTGTCCGGCCCATTTGGAGGGTCAAACGAGCCCCGAAGCGAGCATACGCCTCATTTCGACGATTTTCGTGTGCTATAGCACACCATTTTTTGGGTGATCTGGATTCCGACGTCAAAAATGCCAAATTTTTTCGTGGACGTCCGTCAAGACCTTGTCTATGCATACGGTTGGCCATCACGGCTTGTCCGGCCCATTTGGAGGGTCAAACGAGCCCCGAAGCGAGCATACGCCTCATTTTGACGATTTTCGTGTACTATAATAGCACACCTTTTTTTGGGTGATCCGGATTCCGACGTCAAAAATGCCAAATTTGTTCGTGGACGTCCGTCAAGACCTTGTGTATGCATACGGTTTGCCATCACGGCTTGTCCGGCCCATTTGGAGGGTCAAACGAGCCCCGAAGCGAGCATACGCCTCATTTCGACGATTTTCGTGTGTATAGCACATTATTTTTTGGGTGATCTGGATTCCGACGTCAAAAATGCCAAATATTTTCGTGGACGTCCATCAAGAACTTGTCTATGCATACGGTATGCCATCACGGCTTGTCCGGCCCATTTGGAGGGTCAAACGAGCCCCGAAGCGAGCAAACGCCTCATTTCGATGATTTTCGTGTATAGCACACCAATTTTTGGGTGATCCGAATTCCGACGTCAAAAATGCCAAATTTGTTCGTGAACTTCCGTCAAGACCTTGTCTATGCATACGGTTGGCCATCACGGCTTGTCCGGCCCATTTGGAGGGTCAAACGTGCCCCGAAGCGAGCATACGCTTTATTTTGACGATTTTCATGTGCTATAGCACACCATTTTTTGGGTGATCCGGATTCAGACGTCAAAAATACCAAATTTTTTCGTGGACGTCCGTCAAGACCTTGTCTATGCATACGGTTGGCCATCACTGCTTTTCCGGCCCATTTGGAGGGTTAAACGAGCCCCGAAGCGAGCATACGCCTCATTTCAACGATTTTCGTGTGCTATAGCACACCATTTTTTGGGTGATCCGGATTACGACGTCAAAAATGCCAAATTTGTTCGTGGACATCCGTCAAGACCTTGTCTATGCATACGGTTGGCCATCACGGCTTGTCCGGCCCATTTGGAGGGTCAAACGAGCCCCGAAGCGAGCATACGCCTCATTTCGACGATTTTCATGTGCTATAGCACACCATTTTTTGGGTGATCCGGATTCCGACGTCAAAAATGCCAAATTTGTTCGTGGACGTCCGTCAAGACCTTGTCTATGCATACAGTTAACCATCACGGCTTGTCCGGCCCATTTGGAGGGTCAAACGAGCCCCGAAGCGAGCATACGCCTCATTTCGACGATTTTCGTGTGCTATAGCACACCATTTTTTGGGTGATCCGGATTCCGACGTCAAAAATGCCAAATTTGTTCATGGACGTTCGTCAAGACCTTGTCTATGCATACGGTTGGCCATCACGGCTTGTCCAGCCCATTTGGAGGGTCAAACGAGCCCCGAAGCGAGCATACGCCTCATTTCGACGATTTTCGTGTGCTATAGCACACCATTTTTTTGGTGATCCAGATTCCGACGTCAAAAATGCAAAATGTTTTCGTGGACGTCCTTCAAGACCTTTTCTATGCATACGGTTGGCCATCAAGGCTTGTCCGGCCCATTTGGAGGGTCAAACAAGCCCCGAAGCGAGCATACGCCTCATTTCGATAATTTTCGTGTGCTATGGCACACCATTTTTTGGGTGATCCGGATTCCGACTTAATAAATGCAAAATTTGTTTGTGGACGTCCGTCAAGACCTTGTCTATGCATACGGTTGGCCATCACGGCTTGTCCGGTTCATTTGGAGGGTCAAACGAGCCCCGAAGCGAGCATACGCCTCATTTCGACGATTTTTGCGTGCTATGGCACACCATTTTTTGGGTGATCTGGATTCCGACGTCAAAAATGCCAAATTTTTCGTGGACGTCCGTTAAGACCTTGTCTATGCATACGGTTGGTCATCACGGCTTGTCCGGCCCATTTGGAGGGTCAAACGAGCCCCGAAGCGAGCATACGCCTCATTTCGACGATTTTCGTGTGCTATAGCACACCATTTTTTGGGTGATTCGGATTCCGACGTCAAAAATGCCAAATTTGTTTGTGGACGTCCGTCAAGACCTTGTCTATGCATACGGTTTGCCATCACGACTTGTTCGGCCCATTTGGAGGGTTAAACGAGCCCCGAAGCGAGCATACGCCTCATTTCAACGATTTTCGTGTGCTATAGCACACCATTTTTTGGGTGATCCGGATTCCAACGTCAAAAATGCAAAATTTGTCCGTGGACATCCGTCAAGACCTTGTCTATGCATACGGTTGGCCATCACGGCTTGTCCCTCCCATTTGGAGGGTCAAACGAGCCCCGAAGCGAGCATACGCCTCATTTCGACGATTCTTGCGTGCTATAGCACACCATTTTTTGGGTGATCTGGATTCCGTCGTCAAAAATGCCAAATTTTTTCGTGGACGTCCGTCAAGACCTTGTCTATGCATACGGTTGGCCATCACGGCTTGTCCGGCCCATTTGGAGGGTCAAACGAGCCCCGAAGCGAGCATACGCCTCATTTTGACGATTTTCGTGTGCTATAGCACACCATTTTTTGGGTGATCCGGATTCCGACGTCAAAAATGCAAAATTTGTTCGTGGACGTCCGTCAAGACCTTGTGTATGCATACGGTTTGCCATCACGGCTTGTCCGGCCCATTTGGAGGGTCAAACGAGCCCCGAAGCGAGCATACGCCTCATTTCGACGATTTTCGTGTGTATAGCACATTATTTTTTGGGTGATCTGGATTCTGACGTCAAAAATGCCAAATTTTTTCGTGGACGTCCATCAAGAACTTGTCTATGCATAAGGTATGCCATCATGGCTTGTATGGCCCATTTGGAGGGTCAAACGAGCCCCGAAGCGAGCAAACGCCTCATTTCGATGATTTTCGTGTATAGCACACCAATTTTTGGGTGATCCGGATTCCGACGTCAAAAATGCCAAATTTGTTCGTGAACATCCGTCAAGACCTTGTCTATGCATACGGTTGGCCATCACGGCTTGTCCGGCCCATTTGGAGGGTCAAACGTGCCCCGAAGCGAGCATACGCCTCATTTCGACGATTTTCGTGTGCTATAGCACACCATTTTTTGGGTGATCCGGATTCAGACGTCAAAAATGCCAAATTTTTTCGTGAACGTCCGTTAAGACCTTGTCTATGCATACGGTTGGCCATCACTGCTTTTCCGGCCCATTTGGAGGGTTAAACGAGCCCCGAAGCGAGCATACGCCTCATTTCGACGATTTTCGTGTGCTATAGCACACCATTTTTTGGGTGATCCGGATTCCGACGTCAAAAATGCCAAATTTGTTCATGGACGTTCGTCAAGACCTTGTCTATGCATACGGTTGGCCATCATGGCTTGTCCAGCCCATTTGGAGGGTCAAACGAGCCCCGAAGCGAGCATACGCCTCATTTCGACGATTTTCGTGTGCTATAGCACACCATTTTTTGGGTGATCCAGATTCCGACGTCAAAAATGCCAAATGTTTTCGTGGAAGTCCTTCAAGACCTTGTCTATGCATACGGTTGGCCATCAAGGCTTGTCCGGCCCATTTGAAGGGTCAAACGAGCTCCGAAGAGAGCAAACGCCTCATTTCGATGATTTTCGTGTGCTATGGCACACCATTTTTTGGGTGATCCGGATTCTGACTTAAAAAATGCCAAATTTGTTTGTGGACGTCCGTCAAGACCTTGTCTATGCATACGGTTGGCCATCACGGCTAGTCCGGTTCATTTGGAGGGTCAAACGAGCCCCGAAGCGAGCATACGCCTTATTTCGACGATTTTTGCGTGCTATGGCACACCATTTTTTGGGTGATCTGGATTCCGACGTCAAAAATGCTAAATTTTTTCGTGGACGTCCGTTAAGACCTTGTCTATGCATACGGTTGGACATCAAGGCTTGTCCGGCCCATTTGGAGGGTCAAACGAGCCCCGAAGCGAGCATACGCCTTATTTCGACGATTTTTGTGTGCTATAGCACACCATTTTTTGGGTGATTCGGATTCCGACGTCAAAAATGCCAAATTTGTTCGTGGACGTCCGTCAAGACCTTTTCTATGCATACGGTTTGCCATCACGACTTGTTCGGCCCATTTGGAGGGTTAAACGAGCCCCGAAGCGAGCATACGCCTCATTTCAACAATTTTCGTGTGCTATAGCACACCATTTTTTGGGTGATCCGGATTTCGACGTCAAAAATGCAAAATTTGTTCGTGGACGTCCGTCAAGACCTTGTCTATGCATACGGTTGGCCATCACGGCTTGTCCGGCCCATTTGGAGGGTCAAACGAGCCCCGAAGCGAGCATACGCCTCATTTCGACGATTTTCGTGTGCTATAGCACACCATTTTTTGGGTCATCCGGATTCCGACGTCAAAAATGCCAAATTTATTCATGGACATTCGTCAAGACCTTGTCTATGCATACGGTTGGCCATCACTGCTTGTCCAGCCCATTTGGAGGGTCAAACGAGCCCCGAAGCGAGCATACGCCTCATTTCGACGATTTTCGTGTGCTATAGCACACCATTTTTTGGGTGATCCAGATTCCGACGTCAAAAATGCCAAATGTTTTCGTGGACGTCCTTCAAGACCTTGTCTATGCATACGGTTGGCCATCAAGGCTTGTCCGGCCCATTTGGAGGGTCAATCGAGCCCCGAAGCGAGCATACGCCTCATTTCGACGATTTTCGTGTGCTATAGCACACCATTTTTTGGGTGATCCAGATTCCGACGTCAAAAATGCCAAATTTGTTCGTGGACGTCCATCAAGACCTTGTCTATGCATACGGTTTGCCATCATGACTTGTTCGGCCCATTTGGAGGGTCAAACGAGCCCCGAAGCGAGCATACGCCTCATTTCGATGATTTTCGTGTGTATAGCACATTATTTTTTGGGTGATCTGGATTCCGCCATCAAAAATGCCAAAATTTTTCGTGGACGTCCGTCAAGAACTTGTCTATGCATACGGTATGCCATCACGGCTTGTCCGGCCCATTTGGAGGGTCAAACGAGCCCCGAAGCGAGCATACGCCTCATTTCGATGATTTTCGTGTATAGCACACCAGTTTTTGGGTGATCTGGATTCCAACTTAAAAAATGCCAAATTTGTTCGTGGACGTCCGTCAAGACCTTGTCTATGCATACGGTTGGCCATCACGGCTTGTCCGGCCCATTTGGAGGGTCAAACGTGCCCCGAAGCGAGCATACGCCTCATTTCGACGATTTTCGTGTGTTATAGCACACCATTTTTTGGGTGATCCGGATTCCGACGTCAAAAATGCCAAATTTTTCGTGGACGTCCGTCAAGACCTTGTCTATGCATACGGTTGGCCATCACGGCTTGTCCGGCCCATTTGGAGGGTCAAACGAGCCCCGAAGCGAGCATACGCCTCATTTCGACGATTTTCGTGTGCTATAGCACACCATTTTTTGGGTGATCCGGATTCCGACGTCAAAAATGCCAAATTTGTTCGTGGACGTCCGTCAAGACCTTGTCTATGCATACGGTTGGCCATCACGGCTTGTCCGGCCCATTTGGAGGGTCAAACGAGCCCCGAAGCGAGCATACGCCTCATTTCGACGATTTTCGTGTGCTATAGCACACCATTTTTTAAGTGATCCGGATTCCGACGTCAAAAATGCCAAATTTGTTCGTGGACGTCCGTCAAGACCTTGTCTATGCATACGGTTGGCCATCACGGCTTGTCCGTCCCATTTGGAGGGTCAAACGAGCCCCGAAGAGAGCATACGCCTTATTTCGACGATTTTCGTGTGCTATAGCACACCATTTTTCGGGTGATTCGGATTCCGACGTCAAAAATGCCAAATTTATTCGTGTACGTCCGTCAAGATCATGTCTATGCATACGGTTGGCCATCACGGCTTGCCGGCCCAGTTGGAGGGTCAAACGAGCCCCGAAGCGTGCATACGCCTCATTTCGACGATTTTCGTGTGCTATAGCACACCATTTTTTGGGTGATCCGGATTCCAACGTCAAAAATGCCAAATTTGTTCATGGACGTCTGTCAAGACCTTGTCTATGCATACGGTTGGCCATCACGGCTTGTCCGGCCCATTTGGAGGGTCAAACGAGCCCCGAAGCGAGCATACGCCTCATTTCGACGATATTCGTGTGCTATAGCACACCATTTTTTGGGTGATCCGGATTCCGACGTTAAAAATGCCAAATTTTTTCGTGGACGTCCGTCAAGACCTTGTCTATGCGTACGGTTGGCCATCACGGCTTTTGCAGCCCATTTGGAGGGTCAAACGAGCCCGAAGCGAGCATACGCCTCATTTCGATGATTTTCGTGTGCCATAGCACACCATTTTTTGGGTGATCCGGATTCCGACGTCAAAAATGCCAAATTTGTTCGTGGACGTCCGTCAAGACCTTCTCTATGCATACGGTTGGCCATCACGGCTTGTCCGTCCCATTTGGAGGGTCAAACGAGCCCCGAAGAGAGCATACGTCTCAATTGGACGATTTTCGTGTGCTATAGCACACCATTTTTTGGGTGATCCAGATTCCGACGTCAAAAATGCAAAATTTGTTCGTGGACGTCCGTCAAGACCTTGTCTATGCATACGGTTGGCCATCACGGCTTGTCCAGCCCATTTGGAGGGTCAAACAAGCCCCGAAGCGAGCATACGCCTCATTTCGACGATTTTCGTGTGCTATAGCACACCATTTTTTGGGTGATCCGGATTCCGACGTCAAAAATGCCAAATTTGTTCGTGGACGTCCGTCAAAACCTTGTCTATGCATACGGTTGGCCATCACGGCTTGTCCGGCCCATTTGGAGGGTCAAACGAGCCCCGAAGTGAGCATATGCCTCATTTCGACGATTTTCGTGTGCTATAGCACACCATTTTTTGGGTGATCCGGATTCCGACGTCAAAAATGCCAAAATTTTACGTGGACGTCCGTCAAGACCTTGTCTATGCATACGGTTGGCCATCACGGCTTGTCCGTCCCATTTGGAGGGTCAAACGAGCCCCGAAGAGAGCATACGCCTCATTTCGATGATTTTCGTGTGCTATAGCACACCATTTTTTGGGTGATTCGGATTCCGACGTCAAAAATGCCAAATTTATTCGTGTACGTCCGTCAAGATCATGTCTATGCATACGGTTGGCCATCACGGCTCGCCGGCCCAGTTGGAGGGTCAAACGAGCCCCGAAGCGAGCATACGCCTCATTTCGACGATTTTCGTGTGCTATAGCACACCATTTTTTGGGTGATCCGGATTCCAACGTCAAAAATGCCAAATTTGTTCGTGGATGCCTGTCAAGACCTTTTCTATGCATACGGTTGGCCATCACGGCTTGTCCGGCCCATTTGGAGGGTCAAACGAGCCCCGAAGCGAGCATACGCCTCATTTCGATGATATTCGTGTGCTATAGCACACCATTTTTTGGGTGATCCGGATTCCGACGTTAAAAATGCCAAATTTTTTCGTGGACGTCCGTCAAGACCTTGTCTATGCATACGGTTGGCCATCACGGCTTTTGCGGCCCATTTGGAGGGTCAAACGAGCCCGAAGCGAGCATACGCCTCATTTCGATGATTTTCGTGTGCCATAGCACACCATTTTTTGGGTGATCCGGATTCCGACGTCAAAAATGCCAAATTTGTTCGTGGACGTCCGTCAAGACCTTCTCTATGCATACGGTTGGCCATCACTGCTTGTCCGTCCCATTTGGAGGGTCAAACGAGCCCCGAAGAGAGCATACGTCTCATTTCGATGATTTTCGTGTGCTATAGCACACCATTTTTTGGGTGATCCAGATTCCGACGTCAAAAATGCAAAATTTGTTCGTGGACGTCCGTCAAGACCTTGTCTATGCATACGGTTGGCCATCACGGCTTGTCCAGCCCATTTGGAGGGTCAAACAAGCCCCGAAGCGAGCATACGCCTCATTTCGACGATTTTCGTGTGCTATAGCACACCATTTTTTGGGTGATCCGGATTCCGACGTCAAAAATGCCAAATTTATTCGTGTACGTCCGTCAAGATCATGTCTATGCATACGGTTGGCCATCATGGCTTTTCCGGCCCATTTGGAGGGTCAAACGAGCCCCGAAGCGAGCATACGCCTCATTTCGACGATAGCACACCATTTATTGGGTGATCCGAATTCCGACGTCAAAAATGCAAAATTTGTTCGTGGACGTCCGTCAAGACCTTGTCTATGCATACGGTTGTCCATCACGGCTTGTCCGGCCCATTTGGAGGGTCAAACGAGCCCCGAAGCGAGCATACGCCTCATTTCGATGATTTTCGTGTGCTATAGCACACCATTTTTTGGGTGATCCGGATTCCGACGTCAAAAATGCCAAATTTGTTCGTGGACGTCCATCAAGACCTTGTCTATGCATACGGTTGGCCATCACGGCTTGTCCAGCCCATTTGGAGGGTCAAACGAGCCCCGAAGCGAGCATACGCCTCATTTCGACGATTTTCGTGTGCTATAGCACACCATTTTTTGGGTGATTCAGATTCCGACGTCAAAAATGCCAAATGTTTTTGTGGACGTCCTTCAAGACCTTGTCTATGCATACGGTTGGCCATCAAGGATTGTCCGGCCCATTTGGAGGGTCAAACGAGCCCCGAAGCGAGCATACGCCTCATTTCGATGATTTTCGTGTGCTATGGCACACCATTTTTTGGGTGATCCGGATTCCGACTTAAAAAATTCCAAATTTGTTCGTGGACGTCCGTCAAGACATTGCCTATGCATACAGTTGGCCATCACAGCTTTTCCGGCCCATTTGGAGGGTCAAACGAGCCCCGAAGCGAGCATACGCCTCATTTCGACGATTTTCGTCTGCTATAGCACACCATTTTTTGGGTGATCCGGATTCCGACGTCAAAAATGCCAAATTTGTTCATGGACGTTCGTCAAGACCTTGTCTATGCATACGGTTGGCCATCACGGCTTGTCCAGCCCATTTGGAGGGTCAAACGATCCCCGAAGCGAGCATACGCCTCATTTCGACGATTTTTGTGTGCTATAGCACACCATTTTTTGGGTGATCCAGATTCTGACGTCAAAAATGCCAAATGTTTTCGTGGACGTCCTTCAAGACCATGTCTATGCATACGGTTTGCCATCAAGGCTTGTCCGGCCCACTTGGAGGGTCAAACGAGCCCCGAAGCGAGCATACGCCTCATTTCGATGATTTTCGTGTGCTATGGCACACCATTTTTTGGGTGATCCGGATTCCGACTTAAAAAATGCCAAATTTGTTCGTGGACGTCCGTCAAGACCATGTCTATGCATACGGTTGGCCATCACGGCTTTTCCGGTTCATTTGGAGGGTCAAACGAGCCCCGAAGCGAGCATACGCCTCATTTCGACGATTTTTGCATGCTATGGCACACCATTTTTTGGGTGATCTGGATTCCGACGTCAAAAATGCAAAATTTTTTCGTGGACGTCCCTCAAGACCTTTTCTATGCATACGGTTGGACATCACGGCTTGTCCGGCCAATTTGGAGGGTCAAACGAGCCCCGAAGCGAGCATACGCCTCATTTCGACGATTTTTGTGTGCTATAGCACACCATTTTTTGGGTGATTCGGATTCCGATGTCAAAAATGCCAAATTTGTTCGTGGACGTCCGTCAAGACCTTGTCTATGCATACGGTTTGCCATCACGACTTGTTCGGCCCATTTGGAGGGTTAAACGAGCCCCGAAGCGAGCATACGCCTCATTTCAACGATTTTCGTGTGCTATTGCACACCATTTTTTGGGTGATCCGGATTCCGACGTCAAAAATGCAAAATTTGTCCGTGGACGTCCGTCAAGACCTTGTCTATGCATACGGTTGGCCATCACGGCTTGTCCGACCCATTTGGAGGGTCAAACGAGCCCCGAAGCGAGCATACGCCTCATTTCGACGATTTTCGTGTGCTATAGCACACCATTTTTTGGGTGATCCGGATTCCGACGTCAAAAATGCCAAATTTGTTCGTGGACGTCCGTCAAGACCTTTTCTATGCATATGGTTTGCAATCACGGCTTGTCCGGCCCATTTGGAGGGTCAAACGAGCCCCGAAGCGAGCATACGCCTCATTTTGATGATTTTCGTGTGCTATAGCACACCATTTTTTGGGTGATCCGGATTCCGACGTCAAAAATGCCAAATTTGTTCATGGACGTTCGTCAAGACCTTGTCTATGCATACGGTTGGCCATCACGGCTTGTCCAGCCCATTTGGAAGGTCAAACAAGCCCCGAAGCGAGCATACGCCTCATTTCGACGATTTTTGCGTGCTATGGCACACCTTTTTTGGGTGATCTGGATTCCGACGTCAAAAATGCCAAATTTTTTCGTGGATGTCCGTCAAGACCTTGTCTATGCATACGGTTGGCCATCACGGCTTGTCCGTCCCATTAGGAGGGTCAAACGAGCCTCGAAGGGAGCATACGCCGCATTTTGACGATTTTCGTGTGCTATAGCACACCATTTTTTGGGTGATCCAGATTCCGACGTAAAAAATGCCAAATTTGTTCGTGGACGTCCGTCAAGACCTTGTCTATGCATACGGTTTGCCATCACGACTTGTTTGGCCCATTTGGAGGGTCAAACGAGCCCTGAAGCGAGCATACGCCTCATTTGGACGATTTTCGTGTGTATAGCACATTATTTTTTGGGTGATCTGGATTCCGATGTCAGAAATGCCAAATTTATTCGTGGACGTCTTTCAAGACCTTTTCTATGCATACGGTTGGCCATCAAGGCTTGTCCGGCCCATTTGGAGGGTCAAACGAGCGCCGAAGCGAGCATACGCCTCATTTCAACGATTTTCGTGTGCTATAGCACACTATTTTTTGGGTGATCTGGATTCCGATGTCAAAAATGCCAAATTTATTCGTGGACGTCTTTCAAGACCTTGTCTATGCATACGGATGGCCATCACGGCTTGTCCGGCCCATTTGGAGGGTCAAACGAGCCCCGAAGCGAGCATACGCCTCATTTTGACGATTTTCGTGTGCTATAGCACACCATTTTTTGGGTGATACGGATTCCAACGTCAAAAATACCAAATATTTTCGTAAACATCCGTCAAGACCTTGTCTATGCATACGGTTGGCCATCACGGCTTGTCCGGCCCATTTGGAGGGTCAAACGAGCCCCGAAGCGAGCATACGCCTCATTTTGACGATTTTCGTGTGCTATAGCACACCATTTTTTGGGTGATCCGGATTCCGACGTCAAAAATGCCAAATTTGTTTGTGGACGTCCGTCAAGACCTTGTCTATGCATACGGTTGGCCATCACGGCTTGTCCGGCCCATTTGGAGGGTCAAACGAGCCCCGAAGCGAGCATACACCTCATTTCGATGATTTTCGTGTGCTATAGCACACCATTTTTTGGGTGATACAGATTCCGACGTCAAAAATGCCAAATTTTTTCGTGGACGTCCGTCAAGACCTTGTCTATGCATACGGTTGGCCATCACGGCTTCTCCGGCCCATTTGGAGGGTCAAACGAGCCCCGAAGCGAGCATACGCCTCATTTTGATGATTTTCGTGTGCTATAGCACACCATTTTTTGGGTGATACGGATTCCAACGTCAAAAATACCAAATATTTTCGTAAACATCCGTCAAGACCTTGTCTATGCATACGGTTGTCCATCACGGCTTTTCCGGCCCATTTGGAGGGTCAAACGAGCCCCGAAGCGAGCATACGCCTCATTTTGACGATTTTCGTGTGCTATAGCACACCATTTTTTGGGTGATCCGGATTCCGACGTCAAAAATGCCAAATTTGTTTGTGGATGTCCGTCAAGACCTTGTCTATGCATACGGTTGGCCATCACGGATTGTCCGGCCCATTTGGAGGGTCAAACGAGCCCCGAAACGAGCATACGCCTCATTTCGACGATTTTCGTGTGCTATAGCACACCATTATTTGGGTGATACAGATTCCGACGTCAAAAATGCCAATTTTTTTCGTGGACGTCCGTCAAGACCTTGTCTATGCATAAGGTTGGCCATCATGGCTTTTCCGGCCCATTTGGAGAGTCAAAAGAGCTCCGAAGCGAGCATACGCCTCATTTCGACGATTTTCGTGTGCTATAGCACACCATTTTTTGGGTGATCCAAATTTCGACGTCAAAAATGCCAAATTTGTTCGTGGACGCCTATCAAGACCTTGTCTATGCATACGGTTGGCCATCACAGCTTGTTCGGCCCATTTGGAGGGTCAAACGAGCCCAGAAGCGAGCATACGCCTCATTTCGACGATTTTCGTGTGCTAAGCACACCATTTTTTGGGTGATCCGGATTCCGACGTCAAAAATGCCAAATTTTTTCGTTGACATCCGTCAAGACCGTGTCTATGCATACGGTTGGCCATCACGGCTTTTCCGGCCCATTTGGAGGGTTAAACGAGCCCCGAAGCGAGCATACGCCTCATTTCGACGATTTTCGTGTGCTATAGCACACCATTTTGTGGGTGATCCGCATTCCGACGTCAAAAATGCCAAATTTGTTCGTGGACGTCCGTCAAGACCTTGTCTATGCATATGGTTGGCCATCACGGCTTGTCCGTCCCATTTGGAGGGTCAAACGAGCCCCGAAGCGAGCATACGCCTCATTTCGACGATTTTCGTGTGCTATAGCACACCATTTTTTGGGTGATCCGGATACCGACGTCAAAAATGCCAAATTTGTTTGTGGACGTCCGTCAAGACCTTGTCTATGCATACGGTTGGCCATCACGGCTTGTCTGGCCCATTTGGAGGGTCAAACGAGCGCCGAAGCGAGCATACACCTCATTTCGACGATTTTCGTGTGCTATAGCACACCATTTTTTGGGTGATCCAGATTCCGACGTCAAAAATGCCAAATATTTTCGTCGACGTCCTTCAAGATCTTGTCTATGCATACGGTTGGCCATCAAGGCTTGTCCGGCCCATTTGGAGGGTCAAACGAGCCCCGAAGCGAGCATACGCCTCATTTCGACGATTTTCATGTGCTATAGCACACCATTTTTTGGGTGATCCGGATTCTGACGTCAAAATTGCCAAATTTGTTCGTGAACGTCCGTTAAGACCTTGTCTATGCATACGGTTGGCCATCACGGCTTGTCCGGCCCATTTGGAGGGTCAAACGAGCCCCGAAGTGAGCATACGCCTCATTTCGATGATTTTTGCGTGCTATAGCACTCCATATTTTGGGTTATCTGGATTCTGACGTCAAAAATGCCAAATTTTTTCGTGGACGTCTGTCAAGACCTTGTCTATGCATACGGTTGGCCATCACGGATTTTTCGGCCCATTTGGAGGGGCAAACGAGCCCCGAAGCGAGAATACGCCTCATTTCGACGATTTTCGTGTGCTATAGCACACCATTTTTTGGGTGATCCGGATTCCGACGTCAAAAATGCCAAATTTGTTCGTGGACGTCCATCAAGACCTTGTCTATGCATACGGTTGGCCATCACGGCTTGTCCAGCCCATTTGAAAGGTCAAACGAGCCCCGAAGCGAGCATACGCCTCATTTCGACGATTTTCGTGTGCTATAGCACACCATTTTTTGGGTGATTCAGATTACGACGTCAAAAATGCCAAATGTTTTTGTGGACGTCCTTCAAGACCTTGTCTATGCATACGGTTGGCCATCAAGGCTTGTCCGGCCCATTTGGAGGGTCAAACGAGCCCCGAAGCGAGCATACGCCTCATTTTGATGATTTTCGTGTGCTATAGCACACCATTTTTTGGGTGATCCGGATTCCGACTTAAAAAATTCAAAATTTGTTCGTGGACGTCCGTCAAGACCTTGTCTATGCATACAGTTTGCCATCACGGCTTTTCCGGCCCATTTGGAGGGTCAAACGAGCCCCGAAGCGAGCATACGCCTCATTTCGACGATTTTCGTGTGCTATAGCACACCATTTTTTGGGTGATCCGGATTCCGACGTCAAAAATGCCAAATTTGTTTATGGACGTTCGTCAAGACCTTTGTTATGCATACGGTTGGCCATCACGGCTTGTCTTAGCCCATTTGGAGGGTCAAACAAGCCCCGAAGCGAGCATACGCCTCATTTCGACGATTTTTGTGTGCTATAGCACACCATTTTTTGGGTGATGCAGATTCCGACGTCAAAAATGCCAAATGTTTTCGTAGACGTCCTTCAAGACCTTGTCTATGCATACGGTTGGCCATCAAGGCTTGTCCGGCCTATTTGCAGGGTCAAACGAGCCCCGAAGCGAGCATACGCCTCATTTCGATGATTTTTGTGTGCTATGGCACACCATTTTTCGGGTGATTCGGATTCCGACGTCAAAAATGCCAAATTTTTTCGTGTACGTCCGTCAAGATCATGTCTATGCATACGGTTGGCCATCACGGCTTTTCCGGCCCATTTGGAGGGTCAAACGAGCCCCGAAGCGAGCATACGCCTCATTTCGATGATAGCACACCATTTTTTGGGTGATCCGGATTCCGACGTCAAAAATGCCAAATTTGTTCGTGGACGTCCGTCAAGACCTTGTCTATGCATACGGTTGTCCATCACGGCTTGTCCGGCCCATTTGGAGGGTCAAACGAGCCCCGAAGCGAGCATACGCCTCATTTCGACGATTTTCGTGTGCTATAGCACACCATTTTTTGGGTGATCCAGATTCCGACGTCAAAAATGCCAAATTTGTTCGTGGACGTCCATCAAGACCTTGTCTATGCATACGGTTGGCCATCACAGCTTGTCCAGCCCATTTGAAGGGTCAAACGAGCCCCGAAGCGAGCATACGCCTCATTTCGACGATTTTCGTGTGCTATAGCACACCATTTTTTGGGTGATTCAGATTCCGACGTCAAAAATGCCAAATGTTTTTGTGGACGTCCTTCAGGACCTTGTCTATGCATACGGTTGGCCATCAAGGCTTGTCCGGCCCATTAAGAGGGTCAAACGAGCCCCGAAGCGAGCATACGCCTCATTTCGATGATTTTCGTGTGCTATGGCACACCATTTTTTGGGTGATCCGGATTCCAACTTAAAAAATTCCAAATTTGTTCGTGGACGTCCGTCAAGACCTTGTCTATGCATACAGTTGGCCATCACGGCTTTTCCGGCCCATTTGGAGGGTCAAACGAGCCCCGAAGCCAGCATACACCTCATTTCGACGATTTTCATATGCTATAGCACACCATTTTTTGGGTGATCCGGATTCCGACGTCAAAATTGCCAAATTTGTTTATGGACGTTCGTCAAGACCTTGTCTATGCATAAGGTTGGCCATCACGGCTTGTCCAGCCCATTTGGAGGGTCAAACGAGCCCCGAAGCGAGCATACGCCTCATTTCGACGATTTTCGTGTGCTATAGCACACCATTTTTTGGGTGATTCAGATTCCGACGTCAAAAATGCCAAATATTTTCGTCGACGTCCTTCAAGACCTTGTCTATGCATACGACTGGCCATCAAGGCTTGTCCGGCCCATTTGGAGGGTCAAACGAGCCCCGAAGCGAGCATACGCCTCATTTCGACGATTTTCATGTGCTATAGCACACCATTTTTTGGGTGATCCGGATTCCGACGTCAAAATTGCAAAATTTGTTCGTGGACGTCCGTCAAGACCTTGTCTATGCATACGGTTGGCCATCACGGCTTGTCCGGCCCATTTGGAGGGTCAAACGAGCCCCGAAGCGAGCATACGCCTCATTTCGACGATTTTTGCGTGCTATAGCACTCCATTTTTTGGGTTATCTGGATTCTGACGTCAAAAATGCCAAATTTTTTCGTGGACGTCTGTCAAGACCTTGTCTATGCATACGGTTGGCCATCACGGCTTGTTCGGCCCATTTGGAGGGGCAAACGAGCCCCGAAGCGAGAATACGCCTCATTTCGATGATTTTCGTGTGCTATAGCACACCATTTTTTGGGTGATCCGGATTCCGACGTCAAAAATGCCAAATTTGTTCTTGGACGTCCGTCAAGACCTTGTCTATGCATACGGTTTGCCATCACGGCTTGTTCGGCCCATTTGGAGGGTCTAACGAGCCCTGAAGCGAGCATACGCCTCATTTCGACGATTTTCGTGTGTATAGCACATTATTTTTTGGGTGATCTGGATTCCGACGTCAAAAATGCCCAAGAACTTGTCTATGCATATGGTATGCCATCACGGCTTGTCCGGCCCATTTGGAGGGTCAAACGAGCCCTGAAGCGAGCATACGCCTCATTTCGATGATTTTCGTGTATAGCACACTAGTTTTTGGGTGATCCAGATTCCGACGTCAAAAATGCCAAATTTGTTCGTGAACATCCGTCAAGACCTTGTCTATGCATACGGTTGGCCATCACGGCTTGTCCGGCCCATTTGGAGGGTCAAACGAGCCCCGAAGCGAGCATACGCCTTATTTCGACGATTTTCGTGTGCTATAGCACACCATTTTTTGGGTGATCCGGATTCTGACGTAAAAAATGCCAAATTTTTTCGTGGACGTCCGTCAAGACCTTGTCTATGCATACGGTTGTCCATCACGGCTTTTCCGGCCCATTTGGAGGGTTAAACGAGCCCCGAAGCGTGCATACGCCTCATTTCGACGATTTTCGTGTGATATAGCTCACCATTTTTTGAGTGATCCTAATTCCGACGTCAAAAATGCCAAATTTGTTCGTGGACGTCCGTCAAGACCTTGTCTATGCATACGGTTGGCCATCACGGCTTGTCCGGCCCATTTGGAGGGTCAAACGAGCCCCCAAGCGAGCATACGCCTCATTTCGACGATTTTCGTGTGCTATAGCACACCATTTTTTGAGTGATCTGGATTCCGACGTCAAAAATGCCAAATTTGTTCGTGGACGCCTGTCAAGACCTTGTCTATGCATACGGTTGGCCATCACGGCTTGTCCGGCCCATTTGGAGGGTTAAACGAGCCCCGAAGCGAGCATACGCCTCATTTCGACGATTTTCGTGTGATATAGCACACCATTTTTTGGGTGATCCTGATTCCGACATCAAAAATGCCAAATTTTTTCACGGACGTCCGTCAAGACCTTGTCTATGCATACGGTTGTCCATCACGGCTTTTTCGGCCCATTTGGAGGGTCAAACGAGCCCCGAAGCGAGCATATGCCTCATTTCGATGATTTTCGTGTGCTATAGCACACCATTTTTTGGGTGATCCGGATTCTGACGTCAAAAATGCCAAATTTGTTCGTGGACGTCCGTCAAGACCTTGTCTATGCATACGGTTGGCCATCACGGCTTGTCCGGCCCATTTGGAGGGTCAAACGAGCCCCGAAGCGAGCATACGCCTCATTTCGATGATTTTCGTGTGCTATGGCACGCCATTTTTTGGGTGATCCGGATTCCAACTTAAAAAATGCCAAATTTGTTCGTGTACGTCCGTCAAGACCTTTGTCTATGCATACGGTTGGCCATCACGGCTTGTCCGGCCCATTTGGAGGGTCAAACGAGCCCCGAAGCGAGCATACGCCTCATTTCGACTATTTTCGTGTGCTATAGCACACCATTTTTTGGGTGATCCGGATTCCGACGTCAAAAATGCCAAATGTTTTCGTGGACGTCTGTCAAGACCTTGTCTATGCATACGGTTTGCCATCACGGCTTGTCCGGCCCATTTGGAGGGTCAAACGAGCCCCGAAGCGAGCATACGCCTCATTTCGACGATTTTCGTGTGCTATAGCACACCATTTTTTGGGTGATTCGGATTCCGACGTCAAAAGTGACAAATTTTTTCGTGTACGTCCGTCAAGATCTTGTCTATGCATACGGTTGGCCATCACGGCTTGTCCGGCCCATTTGGAGGTTCAAACGAGCCCCGAAGCAAGCATACGCCTCATTTCGACGATTTTCGTGTGCTATAGCACACCATTTTTTGGGTGATCCGGATTCCGACGTCAAAAATGCCAAATTTTTTCGTGGACGTCCGTCAAGACCTTTTCTATGCATACGGTTGGCCATCACGGCTTGTCCGGCCCATTTGGAAGGTCAAACGAGCCCCGAAGCGAGCATACGTTTCATTTCGATGATTTTCGTGTGCTATGGCACACCATTTTTTGGGTGATCCGGATTCCGACTTAAAAAATGCCAAATTTGTTCGTGGACGTCCATCAAGACCTTGTCTATGCATACGGTTGGCCATCACGGCTTGTCCGGCCCATTTGGAGGGTCAAACGAGCCCCGAAGCGAGCATACGCCTCATTTCGACGATTTTCGTGTGCTATAGCACACCATTTTTTGGGTGATTCGGATTCCGACGTCAAAAATGCCAATTTTTTTCGTGGACATCCGTCAAGACCTTGTCTATGCATACGGTTGGCCATCACGGTTTTTCCGGCCCATTTGGAGGGTTAAACGAGCCCCGAAGCGAGCATACGCCTCATTTCAACGATTTTCGTGTGCTATAGCACACCATTTTTTGGGTGATCCAGATTCCGACGTCAAAAATGCCAAATTTGTTCGTGGACATCCTTCAAGACCTTGTCTATGCATACGGTTGGCCATCACGGCTTGTCCGGCCCATTTGGAGGGTCAAACGAGCCCCGAAGCGAGCATACGCCTCATTTCGACGATTTTCGTGTGCTATAGCACACCATTTTTTGGGTGATCCGGATTCTGACGTCAAAAATGCCAAATTTGTTCGTGGACGCCTGTCAAGACCTTGTATATGCATACGGTTGGCCATCATGGCTTGTCCGGCCCATTTGGAGGGTCAAACGAGCCCCGAAGCGAGCATACGCCTTATTTCGACGATTTTCGTGTGCTAAGCACACCATTTTTTGGGTGATCCGGATTCCAACGTCAAAAATGCCAAATTTTTTCGTGGACGACCGTCAAGACCTTGTCTATGCATACGGTTGGCTATCAAGGCTTTTGCGGCCCATTTGGAGGGTCAAACGAGCCCCGAAGCGAGCATACGCCTCTTTTTGACGATTTTCGTGTGCTATAGCACACCATTTTTTGGGTGATCCGGATTCCGACGTCAAAAATGCCAAATTTGTTCGTGGACGTCCGTCAAGACCTTGTCTATGCATACGGTTGGCCATCACGGCTTGTCCATCCCATTTGGAGGGTCAAACGAGCCCCGAAGCGAGCATACGCCTCATTTCGACGATTTTCGTGTGCTATAGCACACCATTTTTTGGGTGATCCGGATTCCGATGTCAAAAATGCCAAATTTGTTTGTGGACGTCCTTCAAGACCTTGTCTATGCATACGGTTGGCCATCACGGCTTGTACGGCCCATTTGGAGGGTCAAACGAGCCCCGAAGCGAGCATACGCCTCATTTCGACGATTTTCGTGTGCTATAGCACACCATTTTTTGGGTGATCCAGATTCTGACGTCAAAAATGCCAAATGTTTTCGGGGACGTCCTTAAAGACCTTGTCAATGCATACGGTTGGCCATCAAGGCTTGTCCGGCCCATTTGGAGGGTCAAACGAGCCCCGAAGCGAGCATACGCCTCATTTCGACGATTTTCATGTGCTATAGCACACCATTTTTTGGGTGATCCGGATTCCGACGTCAAAATTGCCAAATTTGTTCGTGGACGTCCGTCAAGACCTTGTCTATGCATACGGTTGGCCATCACGGCTTGTCCGGCCCATTTGGAGGGTCAAACGAGCCCCGAAGCGAGCATACGCCTCATTTCGACGATTTTTGCGTGCTATAGCACACCATTTTTTGGGTGATCTGGATTCCGACGTCAAAAATGCCAAATTTTTTTGTGGACGTCCGTCAAGACCTTGTCTATGCATACGGTTGGCCATCACGGCTTGTCCGGCCCATTTGGAGGGTCAAACGAGCCCCGAAGCGAGCATACGCCTCATTTTGACGATTTTCGTGTGCTATAGCACACCATTTTTAGGGTGATCCGGATTCCGACGTCAAAAATGCCAAATTTGTTCGTGGACGTCCGTCAAGACCTTGTGTATGCATACGGTTTGCCATCACGGCTTGTCCGGCCCATTTGGAGGGTCAAACGAGCCCCGAATCGAGCATACGCCTCATTTCGACGATTTTCGTGTGTATAGCACATTATTTTTTGGGTGATCTTGATTCCAACGTCAAAAATGCCAAATTTTTTCGTGGACGTCAATCAAGAACTTGTATATGCATACGGTATGCCATCACGACTTGTCCGGCCCATTTGGAGGGTCAAACGAGCCCCGAAGCGAGCATACGCCTCATTTCGATGATTTTCGTGTATAGCACACCAATTTTTGGGTGATCCGGATTCCGACGTCAAAAATGCCAAATTTGTTCGTGAACATCCGTCAAGACCTTGTCTATGCATACGGTTGGCCATCACGGCTTGTCCGGCCCATTTGGAGGGTCAAACGTGCCCCGAAGCGAGCATACGCCTCATTTCGACGATTTTCGTGTGCTATAGCACACCATTTTTTGGGTGATCCGGATTCAGACGTCAAAAATGCCAAATTTTTTTGTGGACGTCCGTCAAGACCTTGTCTATGCATACGGTTGGCCATAACTGCTTTTCTGGCCCATTTGGAGGGTTAAACGAGCCCCGAAGCGAGCATACGCCTCATTTCGACGATTTTCGTGTGCTATAGCACACCATTTTTTGGGTGATCCAGATTCTGACGTCAAAAATGCCAAATTTGTTCGTGGACGTCCGTCAAGACCTTGTCTATGCATACGGTTGGCCATCACGGCTTGTCCGGCCCATTTGGAGGGTCAAACGAGCCCCGAAGCGAGCATACGCCTCATTTCTACGATTTTCGTGTGCTATAGCACACCATTTTTTGGGTGATCCGGATTCCGATGTCAAAAATACCAAATTTGTTCGTGGACGTCCGTCAAGACCTTGTATATGCATACGGTTGGCCATCACGCCTTGTCCGGCCAATTTGGAGGGTCAAACGAGCCCCGAAGCGAGCATACGCCTCATTTCGACGATTTTCGTGTGCTATAGCACACCATTTTTTGGGTGATCCGGATTCCGACGTCAAAAATGCCAAATTTGTTCATGGACGTTCGTCAAGACCTTGTCTATGCATACGGTTGGCCATCACGGCTTGTCCAGCCCATTTGGAGGGTCAAACGAGCCCCGAAGCGAGCATATGCCTCATTTTGACGATTTTCGTGTCCTATAGCACACCATTTTTTGGGTGATCCAGATTCCGACGTCAAAAATGCCAAATGTTTTTGTGGACGTCCTTCAAGACCTTGTCTATGCATACGGTTGGCCATCAAGGCTTGTCCGGCCCATTTGGAGGGTCAAACGAGCCCCGAAGCGAGCATACGCCTCATTTTGATGATTTTCGTGTGCTATGGCACACCATTTTTTGGGTGATCCGGATTCCGACGTCAAAAATGCCAAATTTCTTCGTGGACGTCCGTCAAGACCTTGTCTATGCATACGGTTGGCCATCACGGCTTGTCCGGTTCATTTGGAGGGTCAAACGAGCCCCGAAGCGAGCATACGCCTCATTTCGACGATTTTTGCGTGCTATGGCACACCATGTTTTGGGTGATCTGGATTCCGACGTCAAAAATGCCAAATTTTTTCGTGGACGTCCGTTAAGACCTTGTCTATGCATACGGTTTGACATCACGGCTTGTCCGGCCCATTTGGAGGGTCAAACGAGCCCCGAAGCGAGCATACGCCTCATTTCGACGATTTTTGTGTGCTATAGCACACCATTTTTTGGGTGATTCGGATTCCGACGTCAAAAATGCCAAATTTGTTCGTGGACGTCCGTCAAGACCTTGTCTATGCATACGGTTTGCCATCACGACTTGTTCGGCCCATTTGGAGGGTAAACGAGCCCCGAAAAGCGAGCATACGCCTCATTTCGACGATTTTCGTGTGCTATAGCACACCATTTTTTGGGTGATCCGAATTCCAACGTCAAAAGTGCAAAATTTGTTCGTGGGCGTCCGTCAAGACCTTGTCTATGCATACGGTTGGCCATCATGGCTTGTCCGGCCCATTTGGAGGGTCAAACGAGCCCCGAAGCGAGCATACGCCTCATTTCGACGATTTTTGCATGCTATGGCACACCATTTTTTGGGTGATCTGGATTCCGACTTAAAAAATGCCAAATTTGTTCGTGGACGTCCGTAAAGACCTTGTCTATGCATACGGTTGGCCATCACGGCTTGTCCAGCCCATTTGGAGGGTCAAACGAGCCCCGAAGCGAGCATACGCCTCATTTCGACGATTTTTGCATGCTATGGCACACCATTTTTTGGGTGATCTGGATTCCGACGTCAAAAATGCCAAATTTTTTCGTGGACGTCCGTCAAGACCTTTTCTATGCATACGGTTGGCCATCACGGCTTGTCCGGCCCATTTGGAGGGTGAAACGAGCCCCGAAGCGAGCATACGCCTCATTTCGACAATTTTCGTGTGCTATAGCACACCATTTTTTGGGTGATCCAGATTCCGACGTCAAAAATGCCAAATTTGTTCGTGGACGTCCGTCAAGACCTTGTCTATGCATACGGTTTGCCATCACAACTTGTTCGGCCCATTTGGAGGGTCAAACGAGCCCTGAAGCGAGCATACGCCTCATTTCAACGATTTTCGTGTGTATAGCACATTATTTTTTGGGTGATCTGGATTCCGACGTCAAAAATGCCAAATTTTTTCGTGGACGTCCGTCAAGAACTTGTCTATGCATACGATATGCCATCACGGCTTGTCCGGCCCATTTGGAGGGTCAAACGAGCCCCGAAGCGAGCATACGCCTCATTTCGATGATTTTCGTGTATAGCACACCAGTTTTTGGGTGATCCGGATTCCGACGTCAAAAATGCCAAATTTGTTCGTGAACATCCGTCAAGACCTTGTCTATGCATACGGTTGGCCATCACGGCTTGTCCGGCCCATTTGGAGGGTCAAACGTGCCCCGAAGCGAGCATACGCCTCATTTCGACGATTTTCGTGTGCTATAGCACACCATTTTTTGGGTGATCCGGATTCCGATGTCAAAAATGCCAAATTTTTTCGTGGACGTCCGTCAAGACCTTGTCTATGCATACGGTTGGACATCACGGCTTTTCCGGTGACATTTGGAGGGTTAAACGAGCCCCGAAGCGAGCATACGCCTCATTTCGACGATTTTCGTGTGCTATAGCACACCATTTTTTGGGTGATCCGGATTCCGACGTCAAAAATGCCAAATTTGTTCGTGGACGTCCGTCAAGACCTTGTCTATGCATACGGTTTGCCATCACGGCTTGTCCGGCCCATTTGGAGGGTCAAACGAGCCCCGAAGCAAGCATACGCCTCATTTCGACGATTTTCGTGTGCTATAGCACACCATTTTTTAAGTGATCCGGATTCCGACGTCAAAAATGCCAAATTTGTTCGTGGACGCCTGTCAAGACCTTGTCTATGCATACGGTTGGCCATCACGGCTTGTCCGACCCATTTGGAGGGTCAAACGAGCCCCGAAGCGAGGATACGCCTCATTTCGACGATTTTCGTGTGCTATAGCACACCATTTTTTGGGTGATCCGGATTCCAACGTTAAAAATGCCAAATTTTTTCGTGGACGTCAGTCAAGACCTTGTCTATGCATACGGTTGGCCATCACGGCTTTTGCGGCCCATTTGGAGGGTCAAACGAGCCCGAAGCGAGCATACGCCTCATTTCGATGATTTTCGTGTGCTATAGCACACCTTTTTTTGGGTGATCCGGATTCCGACGTCAAAAATGCCAAATTTGTTCGTGGACGTCCGTCAAGACCTTGTCTATGCATACGGTTGGCCATCACGGCTTGTCCGGCCCATTTGGAGGGTCAAACGAGCCCCGAAGCGAGCATACGTCTCATTTCAACGATTTTCGTGTGCTGTATAGCACACCATTTTTTGGGTGATCCAGATTCCGGAGTTAAAAATGCCAAATTTGTTCATGGACGTCCGTCAAGACCTTGTCTATGCATACGGTTGGCCATCACGGCTTGTCCGGCCCATTTGGAGTGTCAAACGAGCCCCGAAGCGAGCATACGCCTCATTTCGACGATTTTCGTGTGCTATAGCACACCTTTTTTGGGTGATCCAGATTCCGACGTCAAAAATGCCAAATTTGTTCGTGGACGTCCGTCAAGACCTTGTCTATGCATACGGTTGGCCATCACGGCTTGTCCGGCCCATTTGGAGGGTCAAACGAGCCCGAAGCGAGCATATGCCTCATTTCGACGATTTTCGTGTGCTATAGCACACCATTTTTTGGGTGATCCGGATTCCGACGTCAAAAATGCCAAATTTTTTCGTGGACGTCCGTCAAGACCTTGTCTATGCATACGGTTGGCCATCACGGCTTGTCCGTCCCATTTGGAGGGTCAAACGAGCCCCGAAGAGAGCATACGCCTCATTTCGATGATTTTCGTGTGCTATAGCACACCATTTTTCGGGTGATTCGGATTCCGACGTCAAAAATGCCAAATTTTTTCGTGTACGTCCGTCAAGATCATGTCTATGCATACGGTTGGCCATCACGGCTTGTCCGGCCCATTTGGAGGGTCAAACGAGCCCCGAAGCGAGCATACGCCTCATTTCGATGATAGCACACCATTTTTTGGGTGATCCGGATTCCGACGTCAAAAATGCAAAATTTGTTCGTGGACGTCCGTCAAGACCTTGTCTATGCATACGGTTGTCCATCACGGCTTGTCCGGCCCATTTGGAGGGTCAAACGAGCCCCGAAGCGAGCATACGCCTCATTTCGACGATTTTCGTGTGCTATAGCACACCATTTTTTGGGTGATCCGGATTCTGACGTCAAAATGCCAAATTTGTTCGTGGACGTCCATCAAGACCTTGTCTATGAATACGGTTGGCCATCACGGCTTGTCCAGCCCATTTGGAGGGTCAAACGAGCCCCGAAGCGAGCTTACGCCTCATTTCGACGATTTTCGTGTGCTATAGCACACCATTTTTTGGGTGATTCAGATTCCGACGTCAAAAATGCCAAATGTTTTTGTGGACGTCCTTCAAGACCTTGTCTATGCATACGGTTGGGCATCAAGGCTTGTCCGGCCCATTTGGAGGGTCAAACGAGCCCCGAAGCGAGCATACGCCTCATTTCGATGATTTTCGTGTGCTATGGCACACCATTTTTTGGGTGATCCGGATTCCGACTTAAAAAATTCCAAATTTGTTCGTGGACGTCCGTCAAGACCTTGTCTATGCATACGGTTGGCCATCACGGCTTGTCCGGCCCATTTGGAGGGTCAAACGAGCCCCGAAGCGAGCATACGCCTCATTTCAACAATTTTCGTGTGCTATAGCACACCATTTTTTGGGTGATCCGGATTCCGACGTCAAAAATGCCAAATTTGTTCATGGACGTCCGTCAAGACCTTGTCTATGCATACGGTTGGCCATCACGGCTTGTCCGGCCCATTTGGAGGGTCAAACGAGCCCCGAAGCGAGCATACGCCTCATTTCGACGATTTTCGTGTGCTATAGCACACCATTTTTTGGGTGATCCAGATTCCGACGTCAAAAATGCCAAATTTTTTCGTGGACGTCCGTCAAGACCTTGTCTATGCATACGGTTGGCCATCACGGCTTGTCCGGCCCATTTGGAGGGTCAAACGAGCCCCGAAGCGAGCATACGCCTCATTTCGACGATTTTCGTGTGCTATAGCACACCATTTTTTGGGTGATCCGGATTCCGACGTCAAAAATGCCAAATTTGTTCGTGGACGTCCGTCAAGACCTTGTCTATGCATACGGTTGGCCATCACGGCTTGTCCGGCCCATTTGGAGGGTCAAACGAGCCCCGAAGCGAGCATACGCCTCATTTCGACGATTTTCGTGTGCTATAGCACACCATTTTTTGGGTGATTCAGATTCCGACGTCAAAAATGCCAAATGTTTTTGTGGACGTCCTTCAAGACCTTGTCTATGCATACGGTTGGCCATCAAGGCTTGTCCAGCCCATTTGGAGGGTCAAACGAGCCCCGAAGCGAGCATACGCCTCATTTCGATGATTTTCGTGTGCTATGGCACACCATTTTTTGGGTGATCCGGATTCCGACTTAAAAAATTCCAAATTTGTTCGTGGACGTCCGTCAAGACCTTGTCTATGCATACAGTTGGCGATCACGGCTTTTCCGGCCCATTTGGAGGGTCAAACGAGCCCCGAAGCGAGCATACGCCTCATTTCAACAATTTTCGTGTCCTATAGCACACCATTTTTTGGGTGATCCGGATTCCGACGTCAAAAATGCCAAATTTGTTCATGGACGTTCGTCAAGACCTTGTCTATGCATACGGTTGGCCATCACGGCTTGTCCAGCCCATTTGGAGGGTCAAACGAGCCCCGAAGCGAGCATACGCCTCATTTCGACGATTTTCGTGTGCTATAGCACACCATTTTTTGGGTGATCCAGATTCCGACGTCAAAAATGCCAAATGTTTTCGTGGACGTCCTTCAAGACCTTGTCTATGCATACGGTTGGCCATTAAGGCTTGTCCGGCCCATTTGGAGGGTCAAACGAGCCCCGAAGCGAGCATACGCCTCATTTCGATGATTTTCGTGTGCTATGGCACACCATTTTTTGGGTGATCCAGATTCTGATGTTAAAAATGCCAATGTTGTTCGTAGACGTCCGTCAAGACCTTGTCTATGCATACGGTTGGCCATCACGGCTTGTCCGGTTCATTTGGAGGGTCAAACGAGCCCCGAAGCGAGCATACGCCTCATTTCGACGATTTTTGCGTGCTATGGCACACCATTTTTTGGGTGATCTGGATTCCGACGTCAAAAATGCCAAATTTTTTCGTGGACGTCCCTCAAGACCTTTTCTATGCATACGGTTGGACATCACGGCTTGTCCGGCCAATTTGGAGGGTCAAACGAGCCCCGAAGCGAGCATACGCCTCATTTCGACGATTTTTGTATGCTATAGCACACCATTTTTTGGGTGATTCGGATTCCGACGTCAAAAATGCCAAATTTGTTCGTGGACGTCCGTCAAGACCTTGTCTATGCATACGGTTTTCCATCACGACTTGTTCGGCCCTTTTGGAGGGTTAAACGAGCATCGAAGCGAGCATACGCCTCATTTCAACGATTTTCGTGTGCTATTGCACACCATTTTTTGGGTGATCCAGATTCCGATGTCAAAAATGCAAAATTTGTTCGTGGACGTCCGTCAAGACCTTGTCTATGCATACGGTTGGCCATCACGGCTTGTCCGGCCCATTTGGAGGGTCAAACGAGCCCCGAAGCGAGCATACGCCTCATTTCGACGATTTTCGTGTGCTATAGCACACCATTTTTTGGGTGATCCGGATTCCGACGTCAAAAATGCCAAATTTGTTCATGGACGTTCGTCAAAACCTTGTCTATGCATACGAGTGGCCATCACGGCTTGTCCAGCCCATTTGGAAGGTCAAACGAGCCCCGAAGCGAGCATACGCCTCATTTCGACGATTTTCGTGTTCTATAGCACACCATTTTTTGGGTGATCCAGATTCCAACGTCAAAAATGCCAAATGTTTTCGTGGACGTCCTTCAATACCTTGTCTATGCATACGGTTGGCCATCAAGGCTTGTCCGGCCCATTTGGAGGGTCAAACGAGCCCCGAAGCGAGCATACGCCTTATTTCGATGATTTTCGTGTGCTATGGCACACCATTTTTTGGGTGATCCGGATTCCAACTTAAAAAATGCCAAATTTGTTCGTGGACGTCCGTAGAGACCTTGTCTATGCATACGGTTGGCCATCACGGCTTGTCCAGCCCATTTGGAGGGTCAAACGAGCCCCGAAGCGAGCATACGCCTCATTTCGACGATTTTTGCGTGCTATGGCACACAATTTTTTGGGTGATCTGGATTCCGACGTCAAAAATGCCAAATTTTTTCGTGGATGTCCGTCAAGACCTTGTCTATGCATACGGTTGGCCATCACGGCTTGTCCTGCCCATTAGGAGGTTCAAACGAGCCTCGAAGCGAGCATACGCCTCATTTCGACGATTTTCGTGTGCTATAGCACACCATTTTTTGGGTGATCCAGATTCCGACGTCAAAAATGCCAAATATGTTTGTGGACGTCCGTCAAGACCTTGTCTATGCATACGGTTTGCCATCACGACTTGTTCGGCCCATTTGGAGGGTCAAACGAGCACCGAAGCAAGCATACGCCTCATTTCGACGATTTTCGTGTGTATAGCATATTATTTTTTGGGTGATCTGGATTCCGACGTCAAAAATGCCAAATTTTTTCGTGGACGTCCGTCAAGAACTTGTCTATGCATACGATATGCCATCACGGCTTGTCCGGCCCATTTAGAGGGTCAAATGAGCCCCGAAGCGAGCATACGCCTCATTTCGATGATTTTCGTGTATAGCACACCAGTTTTGGGGTGATCCGGATTCCGACGTTAAAAATGCCAAATTTGTTCGTGAACATCCGTCAAGACCTTGTCTATGCATACGGTTGGCCATCACGGCTTGTTCGGCCCATTTGGAGGGTCAAACGAGCCCCGAAGCGAGCATACGCCTCATTTCGACGATTTTCGTGTGCTATAGCACACCATTTTTTGGGTGATCCGGATTCCGACGTCAAAAATGCCAAATTTTTTCGTGGACGTCCGTCAAGACCTTGTCTATGCATACGGTTGGCCATCACGGCTTTTCCGGCCCATTTGGAGGGTTAAACGAGCCTCGAAGCGAGCATACGCCTCATTTCGATGATTTTCGTGTGCTATAGCACACCATTTTTTGGGTGATCCGGATTCCGACGTCAAAAATGCCAAATTTTTTCGTGGACGTCCGTCAAGACCTTGTCTATGCATACGGTTTGCCATCACGGCTTGGCCGGCCCATTTGGAGGGTCAAACGAGTCCCGAAACGAGCATACGCCTCATTTCGACGATTTTCGTGTGCTATAGCACACCATTTTTTGGGTGATCCGGATTCCGATGTCAAAATGCCAAATTTGTTCGTGGACGTCCGTCAAGACCTTGTATACGCATACGGTTGGCACTCATGGCTTGTCCGGCCCATTTGGATTGTCAAACAAGCCCCGAAGCGAGCATACGCCTCATTTCGACGATTTTCGTGTGCTATAGCACACTATTTTTTGGGTGATTCGGATTCCGATGTCAAAAATACCAAATGTTTTCGTGGACGTCCGTCAAGACCTTGTCTATGCATACGGTTGGCCATCACGGATTGTCCGGCCCATTTGGAGGGTCAAACGAGCCCCGAAGCGAGCATACGCCTTATTTCGACGATTTTCGTGTGCTATAGCACACCATTTTTTGGGTGATCCGGATTCCGATGTCAAAAATGCCAAATTTTTTCGTGGACGTCCATCAAGACCTTGTCTATGCATACGGTTGGCACTCATGGCTTGTCCGGCCCATATGGAGGGTCAAACAAGCCCCGAAGCGAGCATACTCCTCATTTCGACGATTTTCGTGTGCTATAGCAAACCATTTTTTGGGTGATCCGGATTCCGATGTCAAAAATGCCAAATTTTTTTGTGGACGTCTGTCAAGACCTTGTATATGCGTACGGTTGGCCATCAAGGCTTGTCCGGCCCATTTGGAGGGTCAAACGAGTCCCGAAGCGAGCATACTCCTCATTTCGACGATTTTCGTGTGCTATAGCACACCATTTTTTGGGTGATCCGGATTCCGACGTCAAAAATGCCAAATTTTTTCGTGGACGTCCGTCAAGACCTTGTCTATGCATACGGTTGGACATCACGGCTTGTCCGGCCCATTTGGAGGGTCAAACGAGCCCCGAAGCGAGCATACGCCTCATTTCGGCAATTTTCTTGTGCTATAGCACACCATTTATTGGGTGATCCGGATTCCGACGTCAAAAATGCAAAATTTGTTCGTGGACGTCCGTCAAGACCTTGTCTATGCATACGGTTGGCCATCACGGCTTTTTCGGCCCATTTGGAGGGTCAAACGAGCCCCGAAGCGAGCATACGCCTTATTTCGACGATTTTCGTGTGCTATAGCATACCATTTTTTGGGTGATCCAAAATTCCGACGTCAAAAATGCCAAATTTTTTCGTGGACGTCCGCCAAGACCTTGTCTATGCATACGGTTGGCCATCATGGCTTGTCCGGCCCATTTGGAGGGTCAAACGAGCCCCGAAGCGAGCATACGCCTCATTTCGATGATTTTCGTGTGCTATAGCACACCATTTTTTTGGTGATCCGGATTCCGACGTCAAAAATGCCAAATTTGTTCGTGGACGTCCGTCAAGACCTTTTCGATGCATACGGTTGGACATCAAGGCATGTCCGGCCCATTTGGAGGGTCAAACGAGCCCCGCGAGCATACGCCTCATTTTGATGATTTTCATGTGCTATAGCACACCATTTTTTGGGTGATCCGGATTCTGACGTCAAAAATGCCAAATTTTTTCGTGGACGTCCGTCAAGATTTTGTCTATGCATACGGTTTCCATCATGGCTTGTCCGGCCCATTTGGAGGGTCAAACGAGCTCCGAAGCGAGCATACGCCTCATTTCAAAGATTTTCGTGTGCTATAGCACACCATTTTTTGGGTGATCGGAATTCCGATGTCAAAAATGCCAAATTTCTTCGTGGGCGTCCGTCAAGACCTTGTCTATGCATACGGTTGGGCATCACGGCTTGTCCGGCCCATTTGGAGGGTCAAACGAGCCCCGAAGCGAGCATACGCCTCATTTCGATGATTTTCGTGTGCTATAGCACACCATTTTTTGAGTGATTCGGATTCCGACGTCAAAAATGCCAAATTTTTTCGTGGACGTCCGTCAAGACCTTGTATATGCGTACGGTTTGCCATCACGGCTTGGCCAGCCCATTTGGAGGGTCAAACGAGCCCCGAAGCGAGCATACGCCTCATTTCGACCATTTTTCGTGTGCTTTAGCACACCATTTTTTGGGTGATCCGATTTCGATGTCAAAAATGCCAAATTTGTTCGTGGACGTCCGTCAAAACCTTGTCTATGCATACGGTTGCACTCACGGCTTTTCCGGTCCATTTGGAGGGTCAAACAAGCCCCGAAGCGAGCATACGCCTCATTTCGACGATTTTCGTGTGCTATAGCACACTATTTTTTAGGTGATCCGGATTCCGATGTCAAAAATGCCAAATTTTTTCGTGGACGTCCGTCAAGACCTTGTCTATGCATACGGTTGGCCATCACGGCTTTTCCGGCCCATTTGGAGGGTCAAACGAGCCCCGAAGCGAGCATACGCCTTATTTCGATGATTTTCGTGTGCTATAGCACACCATTTTTTGGGTGATCCGGATTCCGATGTCAAAAATGCCAAATTTGTTCGTGGACGTTCGTCTAGACCTTGTCTATGCATACGGTTGGCCATCACAGCTTGTCCGGCCCATTTGGAGGGTTAAACGAGCTCCGAAGCGAGCATACGCCTTATTTCGATGATTATCGTGTGCTATAGCACACCATTTTTTGGGTGATCCGGATTCCAACGTCAAAAATGCCAAATTTGTTCGTGGACGTCCGTCAAGACCTTGTCTATGCATACGGTTGGCCATCACGGCTTGTCCGGCCCATTTGGAGGGTCAAACGAGCCTCGAAGCGAGCATACGCCTCATTTCGATGATTTTCGTGTGCTATAGCACACCATTTTTTGGGTGATCTGGATTTCGACGTCAAAAATGCCAAATTTGTTCGTGGACATCCGTCAAGACCTTGTCTATGCATACGGTTGGCCATCACGGCTTGTCCGGCCCATTTGGAGGGTCAAACAAGCCCCGAAGCGAGCATACGCCTCATTTTGACGATTTTCGTGTGCTATAGCACACCATTTTTTGGGTGATCCGGATTCCGACGTCAAAAATGCCAAATTTGTTCTTGGACGTACTTTATGACCTTGTCAATGCATACGGTTGGCCATCACGGCTTGTACGGCCCATTTGGAGGGTCAAACGAGCCCCGAAGCGAGCATACGCCTCATTTCGACGATTTTCGTGTGCTATAGCACACTATTTTTTTGGGTGATCCGGATTCTGACGTCAAAAATGCCAAATTTTTTCGTGGACGTCTGTCAAGACCTTGTCTATGCATACGGTTGGCCATCACGGCTTGTCCGGCCTATTTGGAGGGTCAAACGAGCCCCGAATTCGAGCATACGCCTCATTTCAATGATTTTCGTGTGCTATAGCACACCATTTTTTGGGTGATCCGGATTCCAACGTCAAAAATGCCAAATTTTTTCGTGAAAGTCCGTCAAGACCTTGTCTATGCATACGGTTTGCCATCACGGCTTGTCTGGCCCATTTGGAGTGTCAAACGAGCCCCGAAGCGAGCATACGCCTCATTTCGATGATTTTCGTGTGCTATACAACACCATTTTTTGGGTGATCCGAATTCCGATGTCAAAAATGCCAAAATTTTTCGTGGACGTCCGTCAAGACCTTTTATATGCATAGGGTTTGCCATCACGGCTTGTCCGGCCCATTTGGAGGGTCAAACGAGCCCGAAGCGAGCATACAACTCATTTCGACAATTTTCATGTGCTATAGCACACCATTTTTTGGGTGATCCGGATTCGGATGTCAAAAATGCCAAATTTGTTCGTGGACGTCCGTCAAGACCTTGTCTATGCATACGGTTGGCACTCACAGCTTGTCCGGCTCATTTGGAGGGTCAAACGAGCCCCGAAGCGAGCATACGCCTCATTTCGACGATTTTCGTGTGCTATAGCACACCATTTTTTGGGTGATCCAGATTGCGACGTCAAAAATGCCAAATTTTTTTGTGGACGTCCGTCAAGACCTTATCTATGCATACGGTTGGCCATCACGGCTTGTCCGGCCCATTTGGAGGGTCAAACGAGCCCTGAAGCGAGCATAGGCCTCATTTTGACGATTTTCATGTGCTATAGCACACCATTTTTTGGGTGATCCGAATTCCGACGTCAAAAATGCCAAATTTGTTCGTGGACGTCCGTCAAGACCTTGTCTATGCATACGGTTGGCCATCACGGCTCGTCCGGCCCATGTGGAGGGTCAAACGAGCCCCGAAGCGAGCATACGCCTCATTTTGATGATTTTCGTGTGCTATAGCACACCATTTTTTGGGTGATCCGGATTTTGACGTCAAAAATGCCAAATTTTTTCGTGGAAGTCCGTCAAGACCTTGTCTATGCATACGGTTGGCCATCACGGCTTGTCCGGCCCCTTTGGAGTGTCAAACGAGCCCCGAAGCGAGCATACGCCTCATTTTGATGATTTTCGTGTGCTATACAACACCATTTTTTGGGTGATCCGGATTCCGATGTCAAAAATGCCAAAAATTTTCGTGGACGTCCGTCAAGACCTTTTCTATGCATAGGGTTTGCCATCACGGCTTGTCCGGCCCATTTGGAGGGTCAAACGAGCCCGAAGTGAGCATACGTCTCATTTCGACAATTTTCGTGTGCTATAGCACACCATTTTTTGGGTGATCCGGATTCCGATGTCAAAAATGCCAAATTTGTTCGTGGACGTCCGTCAAGACCTTGTCTATGCATACGGTTGGCACTCACATCTTGTCCGGCTCATTTGGAGGGTCAAACGAGCCCCGAAGCGAGCATACGCCTCATTTCGACGATTTTCGTGTGCTATAGCACATCATTTTTTGGGTGATCTGGATTCCGATGTCAAAAATGCCAAATTTTTTCGTGGACGTCCGTCAAGACCTTATCTATGCATACGGTTGGCCATCACGGCTTGTCCGGCCCATTTGGAGGGTCAAACGAGCCCCGAAGCGAGCATACGCCTCATTTCGACGATTTTCATATGCTATTGCACACCATTTTTTGGGTGATCCGGATTCCGACGTCAAAAATGCCAAATTTGTTCGTGGACGTCCGTCAAGACCTTGTCTATGCATACAATTGGCCATCACGGCTTGTCCGGCCCATTTGGAGGGTCAAACGAGCCCCGAAGCGAGCATACGCCTCATTTCGACGATTTTCGTGTGCTATAGCACACCATTTTTTGGGTGATCCGGATTCTGACGTCAAAAATGCCAATTTTTTTCGTGGACGTCCGTCAAGACCTTGTCTATGCATACGGTTGGCCATCACGGCTTGTCCGGCCCATTTGGAGGGTCAAACGAGCCCCGAAGCGAGCATACACCTCATTTCGACGATTTTCGTGTGCTATAGCACACCATTTTTTGGGTGATCCGGATTCCGACGTCAAAAATGCCAAATTTGTTCGTGGACGCTCTTGAAGACCTTGTCTATGCATACGGTTGGCCATCACGGCTTGTACGGCCCATTTGGAGGGTCAAACGAGCCCCGAAGCGAGCATACGCCTTATTTCGATGATTTTCGTGTGCTATAGCACACCTTTTTTTGGGTGATCCGGATTCCGACGTCAAAAATGCCAAATTTGTTCGTGGACGTCCGTCAAGACCTTGTCTATGTATACGGTTGGCCATCACGGCTTGTCCGGCCCATTTGGAGGGTCAAACCAGCCCCGAAGCGAGCATACGCCTCATTTCGATGATTTTCGTGTGCCATAGCACACCATTTTGTGGGTGATCCGGATTCCGACGTCAAAAATGCCAAATTTGTTCGTGGACGTCCGTCAAGACCTTGTCAATGCATACGGTTGGCCATCACGGCTTGTCCGGCCCATTTGGAGGGTCAAACGAGCCCCGAAGCGAGCATACGCCTCATTTCGACGATTCTCGTGTGCTATAGCACACCATTTTTTGGGTGATCCGGATTCCGATGTCAAAAATGCCAAATTTGTTCGTGGACGTACGTCAAGACCTTTTCTATGCATACGGTTGGCCATCACGACTTGTCCGGCCCATTTGGAGGGTCAAACGAGCCCCGAAGCGAGCATACGCCTCATTTCGACGATTTTCGTGTGCTATAGCACACTATTTTTTTGGGTGATCCAGATTTCGACGTCAAAAATGCCAAATTTTTTCGTGGACGTCTGTCAAGACCTTGTCTATGCATACGGTTAGCCATCACGGCTTGTCCGGCCTATTTGGAGGGTCAAACGAGCCCCGAAGCCGAGCATACGCCTCATTTCAATGATTTTCGTGTGCTATAACACACCATTTTTTGGGTGATCCGGATTCCAACGTCAAAAATGCCAAATTTTTTCGTGGAAGTCCGTCAAGACCTTGTCTATGCATACGGTTGGCCATCACGGCTTGTCCGGCCCATTTGGAGTGTCAAACGAGCCCCGAAGCGAGCATACGCCTCATTTCGATGATTTTCGTGTGCTATACAACACCATTTTTTGGGTGATCCGGATTCCGATGTCAAAAATGCCAAAATTTTTCGTGGACGTCCATCAAAATCTTTTCTATGCATAGGGTTTGCCATCACGGCTTGTTCGTCCCATTTGGAGGGTCAAACGAGCCCGAGGCGAGCATACGCCTCATTTCGACAATTTTCGTGTGCTATAGCACATTATTTTTTGGGTGATCCGGATTCCGATGTCAAAAATGCCAAATTTGTTCGTGGACGTCCGTCAAGACCTTGTCTATGCATACGGTTGGCACTCACGGCTTGTCCGGCTCATTTGGAGGGTCAAACGAGCCCCGAAGCGAGCATACGCCTCATTTCGACGATTTTCGTGTGCTATAGCGCACCATTTTTTGGGTGATCCGGATTCCGACGTCAAAAATGCCAAATTTTTTCGTGGACGTCCGTCAAGACCTTGTCTATGCATACGGTTGGCCATCACGGCTTGTCCGGCCCATTTGGAGGGTCAAACGAGCCCCGAAGCGAGCATACGCCTCATTTCGACGATTTTCATGTGCTATAGCACACCATTTTTTGGGTGATCCGGATTCCGACGTCAAAAATGCCAAATTTGTTCGTGGACGTCTGTCAAGACCTTGTCTATGCATACGGTTGGCCATCACGGCTTGTCCGGCCCATTTGGAGGGTCAAACGAGCCCCGAAGCGAGCATACGCCTTATTTCGATGATTTTCTTGTGCTATAGCACACCTTTTTTTGGGTGATCCGGATTCTGACGTCAAAAATGCCAAATTTGTTCGTGGACGTCCGTCAAGACCTTGTCTATGTATACGGTTGGCCATCACGGCTTGTCCGGCCCATTTGGAGGGTCAAACAAGCCCCGAAGCGAGCATACGCCTCATTTCGATGATTTTCCTGTGCCATAGCACACCATTATGTGGGTGATCCGGATTCCGACGTCAAAAATGCCAAATTTGTTCGTGGACGCTCGTCAAGACCTTGTCTATGCATACGGTTGGCCATCACGGCTTGTCCGTCCCATTTGGAGGGTCAAACGAGCCCCAAAGCGAGCATACGCCTCATTTCGATGATTTTCGTGTGCCATAGCACACCATTTTGTGGGTGATCCGCATTCCGACGTCAAAAATGCCAATTTTTTTCGTGGAGGTCCCTCAAGACCTTGTATATGCATACGGTTGGCCATCACGGCTTGTCCATCCATTTGGAGGGTCAAACAAGCCCCGAAGCGAGCATACGCCTCATTTCGACGATTTTTGTGTGCTATAGCACACCATTTTTTGGGTGATTCGGATTCCGACGTTAAAAATGCCAAATTTGTTCATGGACGTTTGTGAAGACCTTTTCTATGCATATGGTTTGCCATCACGGCTTGTCCATCCATTTGGAGGGTCAAACGAGCCCCGAAGCGAGCATACGCCTCATTTCGACGATTTTTGTGTGCTATAGCACACCATTTTTTGGGTGATCCGGATTCCGACGTCAAAAATGCTAAATTTATTCGTGGACATCCGTCAAGACCTTGTCTATGCATACGGTTGTCCATAACGGCTTGTCCGGCCCATTTGGAGGGTCAAACGAGCCCCGATGCGAGCATACGCCTCATTTCGACGATTTTTGAGTGCTATAGCACACCATTTTTTGGGTGATCCGGATTCCGATGTCAAAAATGCCAAATTTTTTCGTGGACGTCCGTCAAGACCTTGTCTATGCATACGGTTGGCCATCACGGCTTGTCTGGCCCATTTGGAGGGTCAAACGAGCCCCGAAGCGAGCATACGCCTCATTTCGATGATTTTCATGTCCTATAGCACACATTTTTTTGGGTGATCCGGATTCCGACATCAAAAATGCCAAATTTCTTCGTGGACATCCGTCAAAACCTTGTCTATGCATACGGTTGGCCATCACGGCTTGTGCGGCCCATTTGGAGGGTCAAACGAGCCCCAAAGCGAGCATACGCCTCATTTCAACGATTTTCGTGTGCTATAGCACACCATTTTTTCGGTGATCCGGATTCTGACGTCAAAAATGCCAAATTTTTTCGTGGACGTCCGTCAAGACCTTGTCTATGCATACGGTTGGCCATCACGGCTTGTCCGGCCCATTTGGAGGGTCAAACGAGCCCCGAAGCGAGCATACGCCTCATTTCGACGATTTTCGTGTGCTATAGCACACCATTTTTTGGGTGATCCGGATTCCGACATCAAAAATGCCAAATTTGTTCGTGGACGTTTGTCAAGACCTTGTCTATGCATACTGTTGGCCATCACGGCTTGTCCGGCCCATTTGGAGGGTCAAAAAAGCCCCGAAGCGAGCATACGCCTCATTTCGACGATTTTCGTGTGCTATAGCACACCATTTTTTAGGTAATCCAGATTCCAACGTCAAAAATGCCAAATTTTTTCGTGGATGTCCATCAAGAACTTTTCTATGCATACGGTTGGCCATCACGGCTTGTCCGGCCCATTTGAAGGGTCAAACGAGCCCTGAAGCGAGCATACTCCTCATTTCGACGATTTTCGTGAGCTATAGCACACCATTTTTTAGGTGATCCGGATTACGACGTCAAAAATGCTAAATTTGTTCGTGGATGTCCATAAAGACCTTGTCTATGCATACGGTTGGCCATCACGGCTTGTCCGGCCTATTTGGAGGGTCAAACGAGCCCCGAAGCGAGCATACGCCTCATTTCGACGATTTTCGTGTGCTATAGCACACCATTTTTTTGGTGATCCGGATTCAGACGTCAAAAATGCCAAATTTGTTCGTGGATGTCTGTCAAGACCTTGTCTATGCATACGGTTGGCCATCACGGCTTGTCCGGCCCATTTGGAGGGTCAAACGAGCCCCGAAGCGAGCATACGCCTCATTTCGACTATTTTCGTGTGCAATAGCACACCACTTTTTGGGTGATCCGGATTCCGACGTCAAAAATGCCAAATGTTTTCGTGGACGTCCGTCAAGACCTTGTCTATGCATATGGTTGGCCATCACAGTTTGTCCAGCCCATTTGGAGGGTCAAACGAGCCCCGAAGCGAGCATACGCCTCATTTGGACAATTTTCGTGTGCTATAGCACACCATTTTTTGGGTGATCCAGATTCCGACGTCAAAAATGCCAAATTTGTTCGTGGACGTCCGTCAAGACCTTTTCTATGCATACGGTTGGCCATCACGGCTTGTCCGGCCCATTTGGAGGGTCAAACGAGCCTCGAAGCGAGCATACGCCTTATTTCGATGATTTTCGTGTGCTATAGCGCACCATTTTTTTTGTGATCCAGATTCTGACGTCAAAAATGCCAAATTTTTTCATGGACGTCCGGCAAGACCTTTTCTATGCATACGGTTGGCCATCACGGCTTGTCCGGCCCATTTGGAGGGTCAAACGAGCCTCGAAGCGAGCATACGCCTTATTTCGACGATTTTCGTGTGCTATAGCACACCATTTTTTGGGTGATCCAGATTCCGACGTCAAAAATGCCAAATTTTTTCGTGGACGTCCGTCAAGACCTTGTCTATACATACGGTAGGCCATCAAGGCTTGTCTGGCCCATTCGGAGGGTCAAACGAGCCCCGAAGCGAGCATACGCCTCATTTCGACGATTTTCGTGTGCTATAGCACACCATTTTTTGGGTGATCCGGATTCCGACGTCAAAAATGCCAAATTTATTCGTGGACGTCCGTCAAGACCTTTTCTATGCATATGGTTGGCCATCACGGCTTGTCCGGCCCATTTGGAGGGTCAAACGAGCCTCGAAGCGAGCATACGCCTCATTTCGACGATTTTCATGTGCTATAGCACACCATTTTTTGGGTGATCCGGATTCTGACGTCAAAAATGCCAAATTTTTTCGTCGACGTCCGTCAAGACCTTGTCTATGCATACGGTAGGCCATCAAGGCTTGTCCGGCCCATTTGGAGGGTCAAACGAGCCTCGAAGGGAGCATACGCCTCATTTCGATGATTTTCGTGTGCTATAGCACACCATTTTTTGGTTGATCCGAATTCCGACGTCAAAAATGCCAAATTTGTTCGTGGACGTCCGTCAAGACCTTGTCGATGCATACGGTTGGCCATCACGGCTTGTCCAGCCCATTTGGAGGGTCAAACGAGCCCCGAAGCGAGCATATGCCTCATTTCGACGATTTTCGTGTGCTATAGCACACCATTTTTTGGGTGATCTGGATTCCGACGTCAAAAAATGCCAAATTTTTTCGTGGACGTCCGTCAAGACCTTGTCTATGCATACGGTTGGCCATCACGGCTTGTCCGGCCCATTTGGAGGGTCAAATGAGCCCCGAAGCGAGCATACGCCTCATTTCGATGATTTTCGTGTGCTATAGCACACCATTTTTTGGGTGATCCGGATTCCAATGTCAAAAATGCCAAATTTGTTCGTGGACGTCCGTCAAGACCTTGTCTATGCATACGGTTGGCCATCACGGCTTGTTCGGCCCATTTGGAGGGTCAAACGAGCCCCGAAGCCAGCATACGCCTCATTTCGACGATTTTCGTGTGCTATAGCGCACCATTTTTTGGGTGATCCGGATTCTGACGTCAAAAATGCCAAATTTTTTCATGGACGTCCGTCAAAACCTTTTCTATGCATACAGTTGGCCATCACGGCTTGTCCGGCCCATTTAGAGGGTCAAACGAGCCCCCGAAGCGAGCATACGCCTCATTTCGACGATTTTCGTGTGCTATAGCACACCATTTTTTGGGTGATCCGGATTCTGGCGTCAAAAATGTCAAATTTGTTCGTGGATGTCCGTCAAGACCTTGTCTATGCATACGGTTGGCCATCACGGCTTGTACGGCCCATTTGGAGGGTCAAACGAGCCCCGAAGCGAGCATACGCCTCATTTCGACGATTTTCGTGTGCTATAACACACCATTTTTTTGGGTGATCCGGATTCTGATGTCAAAATTGCCAAATTTGTTCGTAAATGTCCGGCAAGACCTTTTCTATGCATACGGTTGGCCATCACGGCTTGTCCGGCCCATTTGGAGGGTCAAACGAGCCTCGAAGCGAGCATACGCCTTATTTCGACGATTTTCGTGTGCTATAGCACACCATTTTTTGGGTGATCCAGATTCCGACGTCAAAAATGCCAAATTTTTTCGTGGACGTCCGTCAAGACCTTGTCTATACATACGGTAGGCCATCAAGGCTTGTCCGGCCCATTCGGAGGGTCAAACGAGCCCCGAAGCGAGCATACGCCTCATTTCGACGATTTTCGTGTTCTATAGCACACCATTTTTTGGGTGATCCGGATTCCGATGTCAAAAATGCCAAATTTATTCGTGGACGTCCGTCAAGACCTTTTCTATGCATACGGTTGGCCATCACGGCTTGTCCAGCCCATTTGGAGAGTCAAACGAGCCTCGAAGCGAGCATACGCCTCATTTCGACGATTTTCATGTGCTATAGCACACCATTTTTTGGGTGATCCGGATTCCGATGTCAAAAATGCCAAATTTATTCGTGGACGTCAGTCAAGACCTTTTCTATGCATACGGTTGGCCATCACGGCTTGTCCAGCCCATTTGGAGAGTCAAACGAGCCTCGAAGCGAGCATACGCCTCATTTCGACGATTTTCGTGTGCTATAGCACACCATTTTTTGGGTGATCCAGATTTCGACGTCAAAAATGCCAAATTTTTTCATGGACGTCCGTTAAAACCTTTTCTATGAATATGGTTGGCCATCACGGCTTGTCCGGCCCATTTGGAGGGTCAAACGAGCCCCCGAAGCGAGCATACGCCTCATTTCGACGATTTTCGTGTGCTATAGCACACCATTTTTTGGGTGATCCAGATTCCAGCGTCAAAAATGGCAAATGTGTTCGTGGACGTCCGTCAAGACCTTGTCTATGCATACGGTTGGCCATCACGTCTTGTCCGGCCCATTCAGAGGGTCAAACGAGCCCCGAAGCGAGCATACGCCTCATTTTGATGATTTTCGTGTGCAATAGCACACCATTTTTTGTGTGATCCGGATTCCAGCGTCAAAAATGGCAAATGTGTTCGTGGACGTCCGTCAAGACCTTGTCTATGCATACGGTTGGCCATCACGTCTTGTCCGGCCCATTCAGAGGGTCAAACGAGCCCCGAAGCGAGCATACGCCTCATTTCAACGATTTTCATGTGCTATAGCACACCATTTTTTGGGTGATCCGGATACCGACGTCAAAAATGCCAAATTTGTTCGTGGACGTCCGTCAAGACCTTGTCTATGCATACGGTTGGCCATCACGGCTTGTCCGGCCCATTTGGAGGGTCAAACGAGCCCCGAAGCGAGCATACGCCTACTTTCGACGATTTTCGTGTGCTATAGCACACCAATTTTTGGGTGATCCGGATTCCGACGTCAAAAATGCCAAATTTTTTCGTGGACGTCCGTCAAGACCTTGTCTATGCATACGGTTGGCCATCACGGCTAGTTCGGCCCATTTGGAGGGTCAAACGAGCCCCGAAGGGAGCATACGCCTCATTTCGACGATTTTCGTGTGCTATAGCACACCATTTTTTGGGTGATCCAGATTCCGACGTCAAAATGCCAAATTTGTTCATGGACGTCCGTCAAGACCTTGTCTATGCATATGGTTGGCCATCACGGCTTGTTCGGCCCATTTGGAGGGTCAAACGACCCCCGAAGCGAGCATACGCCTCATTTCGACGATTTTCGTGTGCTATAGCACACCATTTTTTGGGTGATCCGGATTCCGACGTAAAAAATGCCAAATGTTTTCGTGGACGTCCGTCAAGACCTTGTCTATGCATATGATTGGCCATCACGGCTTGTCCGGCCCATTTGGAGGGTCAAACGAGCCCTGAAGCGAGCATATGCCTCATTTCGACGATTTTCGTGTGCTATAGCACACCATTTTTTGTGTGATCCGGATTCCGGCGTCAAAAATGGCAAATGTTTTCGTGGACGTCCGTCAAGACCTTTTCAATGCATACAGTTGGCCATCACGGCTTGTCCGACCCATTTGGAGGGTCAAACGAGCCCCGAAGCGAGCATACGCCTCATTTCGACGATTTTCGTGTGAAATAGCACACCATTTTTTGGGTGATCCGGATTCTGACGTCAAAAATGCCAAATTTGTTCGTGGATGTCCATCAAGACATTGTCTATGCATACAGTTGGCCATCACGGCTTGTTCGGCCCATTTGGAGGGTCAAACGAGCCCCGAAGCGAGCATACGCCTCATTTCGACGATTTTCGTGTGCTATAGCACACTATTTTTTGGGTGATCCGGATTCCGACGTCAAAAATGCCAAATTTTTTCGTGGACGTCCGTCAAGACCTTGTCTATGCACACGGTTGGCCATTACGGCTTGTCCGGCCCATTTGGAGGGTCAAACGAGCCCCGAAGCGAGCATACGCCTCATTTCGACGATTTTCGTGTGCTATAGCACACCATTTTTGGGTGATCCGGATTCCGACGTCAAAAATGCCAAATTTGTTCATGGACGTCCGTCAAGACCTTGTCTATGCATACGGTTGGCCATCACGGCTTGTCCGACCCATTGGGAGGGTCAAACGAGCCCCGAAGCGAGCATACGTCTCATTTCGACAATTTTCGTGTGCTATAGCACACTATTTTTTGGGTGATCTGGATTCCGATGTCAAAAATGCCAAATTTTTTCATGGACGTCCGTCAAGACCTTGTCTATGCATACGGTTGGCCATCACGGCTTGTCCGGCCCATTTGGAGGGTCAAACGAGCCCCGAAGCGAGCATACGCCTCATTTCAACGATTTTCGTGTGCTATAGCACAACATTTTTTGGGTGATCCGGATTCCGACGTCAAAAATGACAAATTTTTCGTGGACGTCCCTCAAGACCTTGTCTATGCATACGGTTTGCCATCACGGATTTTCCGGCCCATTTGGAGGGTCAAACGAGCCCCGAAGCGAGCATACGCCTCATTTCGACGATTTTCGTGTGCTATAGACCATTTTTTGGGTGATCCGGATTCCGACGTCAAAGATGCCAAATTTTTTCGTGGACATTCGTCAAGACCTTGTCTATGCATACGGTTGGCCATCACGGATTGTCCGGCCCATTTGGAGGGTCAAACGAGCCCCGAAGCGAGCATACGCCTCATTTCGACGATTTTCGTGTGCTATAGCACACCGTTTTTTGGGTGATCCGGATTCCGACGTCAAAAATGCCAAATTTTTTCGTGGACGTCCGTCAAGACCTTGTCTATGCATACGGTTGGCCATCACGGATTTTCCAGCCCATTTGGAGGGTCAAACGAGCCTCGAAGCGAGCATACGCCTCATTTCGACGATTTTCGTGTGCTATAGACCATTTTTTGGGTGATCCGGATTCCGACGTCAAAGATGCCAAATTTTTGCGTTGACGTCCGTCAAGACCTTGTTAATGCATACGGTTGGCCATCACGGATTGTCCGGCCCATTTGGAGGGTCAAACAAGCCCCGAAGCGAGCATACGCCTCATTTCGACGATTTTCGTGTGCTAAAGCACACCATTTTTTGGGTGATCCGGATTCCGACGTCAAAAATGCCAAATTTTTTCGTGGACGTCCGTCAAGACCTTGTCTATTTATACGGTTGGCCATCACGGCTTGTCCGGCCCATTTGGAGGGTCAAACGAGCCCTGAAGCAAGCATACACCTCATTTCGATGATTTTCGTGTGCTGTAGCACACCATTTTTTGGGTGATCCGGATTCCGACGTCAAAAATTCCAAATGTTTTCGCGGACATCCGTCAAGACCTTTTCTATGCATACGGTTGGCCATCACGGCTTGTCCGGCCCATTTGGAGGGTCAAACGAGCTCCGAAGCGAGCATACGCCTCTTTTCGACGATTTTCGTGTGCTATAGCACACCATTTTTTGGGTGATCCGGATTCCGACGTTAAAAATGCCAAATTTTTTCGTGGACATCCGTCTAGACCTTGTCTATGCATACGGTTGGCCATCACGGCTCGCCGGCCCAGTTGGAGGGTCAAACGAGCCCCGAAGCGAGGATACGCCTCATTCGACGATTTTCGTGTGCTATAGCACACCATTTTTTGGGTGATCCAGATTCCGACGTCAAAAATGCCAAATTTTTTCGTGGACGTCCGTCAAGACCTTTTCTATGCATACGGTTGGCTATCACGGCTTGTCCGGCCCATTTGGAGGGTCAAACGAGCCCCGAAGCGAGCATACGCCTCATTTCAATGATTTCCGTGTGCTATAGCACACCATTTTTTGGGTGATCCGGATTCCGACGTCAAAAATGCCAAATTTGTTCGTGGACGTCCGTCAAAACCTTGTATATGCATAAGGTTGTCCATCACGGCTTGTCCGTCCCATTTGGAGGGTCAAACGAGCTTCGAAGCGAGCATACGCCTCATTTCGACGATTTTCGTGTGCTATAGCACACCATTTTTTGGGTGATCCGGATTCCGACGTCAAAAATGCCAAATTTTTTCATGGACGTCCGTCAAGACATTGTATATGCATACGGTTGGCCATCACGGCTTGTCTGGCCCATTTGGAGGGTCAAACGAGCCCCGAAGCGAGCATACACCTCATGTCGACGATTTTCGTGTGCTATAGCACACCATTTTTTTGGTGATCCGGATTCCGACGTCAAAAATGCCAAATTTTTTCGTGGACGTCCGTCAAGACCTTTTCTATGCATACGGTTGGCCATCACGGCTTGTCCGGCCCATTTGGAGGGTCAAACGAGCCCCGAAGCGAGAATACGCCTCATTTCGATGATTTTCGTGTGCTATAGCACACCATTTTTTGGGTGATCAAGATTCCGACGTCAAAATTGCCAAATTTGTTCGTGGACGTCCGTCAAGACCTTGTCTATTCATACGGTTGGCCATCACGGCTTGTCCGGCCCATTTGGAGGGTCAAATGAGCCCCGAAGTGAGCATACGCCTCATCTTGACGATTTTCGTGTGCTATAGCACACCATTTTTTGGGTGATCCTGATTCCGACGTCAAAAATGCCAAATTTTTTCGTGGACATCCGTCAAGACCATGTCTATGCATACGGTTGGCCATCACGGCTTGTCCGGCCCATTTGGAGGGTCAAACGAGCCCCGAAGCGAGCATACGCCTCATTTCGACGATTTTCGTGTGCTATAGCACACCATTTTTTGGGTGATCCGGATTCCGACGTCAAAATGCCAAATTTGTTCGTGGACGTCCATCAAGACCTTGTTTATGCATACGGTTGGCCATCACGTCTTGTCCGGCCCATTTGGAGGGTCAAATGAGCCCCGAAGTGAGCATACACCTCATTTCGACGATTTTCGTGTGCTATAGCACACCATTTTTTGGGTGATCCGGATTCCGACGTCAAAAATGCCAAATTTTTTCATCGACGTCCGTCAAGACCTTTTCTATGCATACGGTTGGCCATCACGGCTTTTCCGGTCCATTTGGAGGGTCAAACGAGCCCCGAAGCGAGCATACGCCTCATTTCGACGATTTTCATGTGCTATAGCACACCATTTTTTGGGTGATCCGGATTCTGACGTCAAAAATGCCAAATTTTTTTGTGGACGTCCGTCAAGACCTTGTCTATGCATACGGTTGTCCATCACGGCTTGTCTGGCCCATTTGGAGGGTTAAACGAGCCCCGAAGCGAGCATACGCCTCATTTCAACGATTTTCGTGTGCTATAGCACACCATTTTTTGGGTGATCCGGATTCCGATGTCAAAAATGCCATATTTTTTCGTGGACATCCGTCAAGACCTTGTCTATGCATACGGCTGGGCATCACGGCTTGTCCGGCCCATTTGGAGGGTCAAACGAGCCCCGAAGCGAGCATACGCCTCATTTCGACGATTTTCGTGTGCTATAGCACACCATTTTTTGGGTGATCCGGATTCCGACGTCAAAAATGCCAAATGTTTTCATGGACATCCGTCAAGACCTTGCCTATGCATACGGTTGGCCATCACGGCTTGTCCGGCCCATTTGGAAGGTCAAACGAGCCCCGAAGCGAGAACACGCCTCATTTCGACGATTTTCGTGTGCTATAGCACACCATTTTTTGGGTGATCCGGATTCCGACGTCAAAAATGCCAAATTTGTTCGTGGACGTCCGTCAAGACCTTGTCTATGCATATGGTTGGCCATCACGGCTTGTCCGGCCCATTTGGAGGGTCAAACGAGCCCCGAAGCGAGCATACGCCTCATTTCGACGATTTTCGTGTGCTATAGCACACCATTTTTTGGGTGATCCGGATTCCGATGTAAAAAATGCCAAATTTTTTCGTGGACGTCTGTCAAGACCTTGTCTATGCATACAGTTGGCCATCACGGCTTGTCCAGCCCATTTGGAGGGTCAAACGAGCCCCGAAGTGAGCATACGCCTCATTTCGACGATTTTCGTGTGCTATAGCACACCATTTTTTGGGTGATCCGGATTCCGACGTCAAAAATGCCAAATTTGTTCGTGGACATCCGTCAAGACCTTGTCTATGCATACGGTTGGCCATCACGGCTTGTTCGGCCCATTTGGAGGGTCAAACGAGCCCCGAAGCGAGCATACGCTTCATTTCGACGATTTTTGTGTGCTATAGCACACCATTTTTTGGGTGATTCGGATTCCGACGTCAAAAATGCCAAATTTGTTCGTGGACGTCCATCAAGACCTTGTCTATGCATACGGTTGGCCATTACGGCTTGTCCGGCCCATTTGGAGGGTCAAACGAGCCCCGAAGCGAGCATACGCCTCATTTCGACGATTTTCGTGTGCTATAGCACACCATTTTTTGGGTGATCCGGATTCCGACGTCAAAAATGTCAAATTTTTCGTGGACGTCCATCAAGACCTTGTCTATGCATACGGTTGGCCATCACGGCTTGTCCAGCCCATTTGGAGGGTCAAACGAGCCCCGAAGCGAGCATACGCCTCATTTCGACGATTTTTGTGTGCTATAGCACACCATTTTTTGGGTGATCCGGATTCCGACGTCAAAAATGCCAAATTTTTTTGTGGACGTCCATCAAGACCTTGTCTATGCATACGGTTGGCCATCATGGCTTGTTCGGCCCATTTGGAGGGTCAAACGAGCCCCGAAGCGAGCATACGCCTCATTTCGACGATTTTTGTGTGCTATAGCACACCATTTTTTGAGTGATCCGGATTCCGATGTCAAAAATGCCAAATTTGTTCGTGGACGTCCTCCATCACAGCTTGTCCGGCCCATTTGGAGGGTCAAACGAGCCCCGAAGCGAGCATACGCCTCATTTCGACGATTTTCGTGTGCTATAGCACACCATTTTTTGGGTGATCCAGATTCCGAAGTCAAAAATGCCAAATTTTTTCGTGGACGTCCGTCAAGACCTTTTCTATGCATACGGTTGGCCATCACGGCTTGTCCGGCCCATTTGGAGGGTCAAACGAGCCCCGAAGCGAGCATACGCCTCTTTTCGACGATTTTCGTGTGCTATAGCACATCATTTTTGGGTGATCCAGATTCCGACGTCAAAAATGCCAAATTTGTTCGTGGACGTCCTTCAAGACCTTGTCTATGCATACGGTTGGCCATCACGGCTTGTTTACCCATTTGGAGGGTCAAACGAGCCCCGAAGCGAGCATACACCTCATTTCGACGATTTTCGTGTGCTATAGCACTCTATTTTTTGGGTGATCCGGATTCCGACGTCAAAAATGCCAAATTTCTTCGTGGACGTCCGTCAAGACCTTGTCTATGCATACGGTTGGCAATCACGGCTAGTCCGGCCTATTTGGAGGGTCAAACAAGCCCCGAAGCGAGCATACGCCTCATTTCGACGATTTTCGTGTGCTATAGCACACCATATTTTGGGTGATCCGGATTCCGACGTCAAAAATGCCAAATTTTTTCGTGGACGTCTTCAAGACTTTGTCTATGCATACGGTTGGCCATCACGGCTTGTCCGGCCCATTTGGAGGGTCAAACAAGCCCCGAAGCGAGCATACGCCTCATTTCGACGATTTTTGTGTGCTATAGCACACCATTTTTTGGGTGATCCAGATTCCGACGTCAAAAATGCCAAATTTTTTCGTAGACGTCTTCAAGACCTTGTCTATGCATACGGTTGGCCATCACGGCTTGTCCGGCCCATTTGGAGGGTCAAACAAGCCCCGAAGTGAGCATACGCCTCATTTCGACGATTTTCGTGTGCTATAGCACACCATTTTTTGGGTGATCCGGATTCCGACGTCAAAAATGCCAAATTTGTTCGTGGACGTCCGTCAAGCCATTGTCTATGCGTACGGTTGGCCATCACGGCTTGTCCGGCCCATTTGGAGGGTCAAACGAGCCCCGAAGCAAGCATACGCCTCATTTCGACGATTTTCGTGTGCTATAGCACACCATTTTTTGGGTGATCCGGATTCCGACGTCAAAAATGCCAAATTTGTTCGTGGACGTCCGTCAAGACCTTGTCTATGCATATGGTTGGCCATCACGTCTTGTCCGGCCCATTTGGAGGGTCAAACGAGCCCCGAAGCGAGCATACGCCTCATTTCGACGATTTTCGTGTGCTATAGCACACCATTTTTTGGGTGATCCAGATTCCGATGTCAAAAATGCCAAATTTTTCGTGGACTTCCGTCAAGACCTCGTCTATGCATACGGTTGGCCGTCACGGCTTGTCCGGCCCATTTGGAGGGTAAAACGCGCCCCGAAGTGAGCATACGCCTCATTTCGGCGATTTTCGTGTGTTATAGCACACCATTTTTTGGGTGATCCGGATTTCGACGTCAAAAATGCCAAATTTGTTCGTGGACGTCCGTCAAGACCTTGTCTATGCTTACGGTTGGCCATCACAGCTTGTCCGAACCATTTGGAGGGTCAAACGAGCCCCGAAGCGAGCTTACGCCTCATTTCGACGATTTTCGTGTGCTATAGCACACCATTTTTTGGGTGATCCGGATTCCGACGTCAAAAATGCCAAATTTTTTTGTGGACATCCGTCAAGACCTTGTCTATGCATACGGTTGGCCATCACAGCTTGTCCGGCCCATTTGGAGGGTCAAACGAGCCCCAAAGCGAGCCTACGCCTCATTTTGACGATTTTCGTGTGCTATAGCCCACCATTTTTTGGGTGATCCGGATTCCGACGTCAAAAATGCCAAATTTGTTCGTGGACGTCCGTCAAGACCTTGTCTATGCATACGGTTGGCCATCACGGCTTGTCCGGCCCATTTGGAGGGTCAAACGAGCCCCGAAGCGAGCATACGACTCATTTCGACGATTTTCGTGTGCTATAGCACACCATTTTTAGGGTGATCCGGATTCCGACGTCAAAAATGCCAAATTTTTTCGTGGACATCCGTCAAGACCTTGTCTATGCATACGGTTGGCCATCACGGCTTGTCCGTCCCATTTGGAGGGTCAAACGAGCCCCGAAGCGAGCATACGCCTCATTTCGACGATTTTCGTGTGCTATAGCACACCATTTTTTTGGTGATCCGGATTCCGACGTCAAAAATGCCAAATTTGTTCGTGGACGTCCGTCAAGACCTTTTCTATGCATATGGTTGGCCATCACAGCTTTTCCGGCCCATTTGGAGGGTCAAACAAGCCCCGAAGCGAGCATACGCCTCATTTCGATGATTTTCGTGTTCTATAGCACACCATTTTTTGGGTGATCCGGATTCTGATGTCAAAAATGCCAAATTTTTTTGTGGACGTCCGTAAAGATCTTGTCTATGCATACGGTTGGCCATCACGGCTTGTCCGGCCCATTTGGAGGGTCAAACGAGCCCCGAAGCGAGCATACGCCTCATTTCGATGATTTTCGTGTGCTATAGCACACCATTTTTTGGGTGACCCGGATTCCAACGTCAAAAATGCCAAATTTGTTCGTGGACGTCCGTCAAGACCTTGTCTATGCATACGGTTGGCCATCATGGCTTGTCCGGCCCATTTGGAAGGTCAAACGAGCCCCGAAGCGAGCATACGCCTCATTTCGACAATTTTCGTGTGCTATAGCACACCATTTTTTGGGTGATCCAGATTTCGACGTCAAAAATGCCAATTTGTTCGTGGACGTCCATCAAGAACTTGTCTATGCATACGGCTAGCAATCACGGCTTGTCCGGCCTATTTGGAGGGTCAAACGAGCCCCGAAGCGAGCATACGCCTCATTTCGACGATTTTCGTGTGCTATAGCACACCATTTTTTTGGTGATTCGGATTCCGACGTCAAAAATGCCAAATTTTTTCGTGGACGTCCGTCAAGACCTTGTCTATGCATACGATTGGCCATCACGGCTTTTCCGGCCCATTTGGAGGGTCAAACGAGCCCCGAAGCGAGCATACGCCTCTTTTCGACGATTTTCGTGTGCTATAGCACACCATTTTTTGGGTGATCCGGATTCATGACGTCAAAAATGCCAAATTTTTTCGTGGACGTCCGTCAAGACCTTGTATATGTATACGGTTGGCCATCACGGCTTGTCCGGTTCATTTGGAGGGTCAAACGAGCCCCGAAGCGAGCATACGCCTCATTTCGACGATTTTCATGTGCTATAGCACACCATTTTTTGGGTGATCCAGATTCCGATGTCAAAAATGCTAAATTTTTTCGTGGACGTCCGTTAAGACCTTGTATATGCATACGGTTGGCCATCACGGCTAGTCCGGCCCATTTGGAGGGTCAAACGAGCCCCGACGCGAGCATACGCCTCATTTCGACGATTTTCGTGTGCTATAGCACACAATTTTTTTGGGTGATCCGGATTCCGACGTCAAAAATGCCAAATTTTTTCGTGGACGTCCGTCAAGACCTTGTCTATGCATACGGTTGGCCATCACGGCTTGTCCGGCCCATTTGGAGGGTCAAACGAGCCCCGAAGCGAGCATACGCCTCATTTCGACAATTTTCGTGTGCTATAGCACACCATTTTTTGGGTGATCCGGATTCCGACGTCAAAAATGCCAAATTTGTTCGTGGACGTCCGTCAAGACCTTGTCTATGCATACGGCTGTCCATCACGGCTTGTCTGGCCCATTTGGAATGTCAAACGAGCCCCGAAGCGAGCCTACGCCTCATTTCGACGATTTTCGTGTGCTATAGCACACCATTTTTTGGGTGATCCGGATTCCGACGTCAAAAATGCATAATTTGTTCGTGGACGTCCGTCAAGACCTTGTCTATGCATACAGTTGGCCATCACGGCTTGTCCGGCCCATTTGGAGGGTCAAATAAGCCCCGAAGCGAGCATACGCCTCATTTCGACGATTTTCGTGTGCTATAGCACACCATTTTTTGGGTGATCCAGATTCCGACGTCAAAAATGCCAAATTTTTTCGTGGACGTCTTTCAAGACCTTGTCTATGCATACGGTTGGCCATCACGGCTTGTCCGGCCCATTTGGAGGGTCAAACGAGCCCTGAAGCGAGCATACGCCTCATTTCGACGATTTTTGTGTGCTATAGCACACCATTTTTTGGGTGATCCAGATTCCGACGTCAAAAATTCCAAATTTTTGCGTGGACGTCCATCAAGACCTTGTATATGCATACGGTTGTCCATCATGGCTTGTCCGGCCCATTTGGAGGGTCAAACGAGCCCCGAAGCGAGCATGCGCCTCATTTCGACGATTTTCGTGTGCTATAGCACACCATTTTTTGGGTGACCCGGATTCCGACGTCAAAAATGCCAAATTTGTTCGTGGACGTCCATCAAGACCTTGTCTATGCATACGGCTGTCCATCACGGCTTGTCTGGCCCATTTGGAATGTCAAACGAGCCCCGAAGCGAGCCTACGCCTCATTTCGACGATTTTCGTGTGCTATAGCACACCATTTTTTGGGTGATCCGGATTCCGACGTCAAAAATGCATAATTTGTTCGTGGACGTCCGTCAAGACCTTGTCTATGCATACGATTGGCCATCACGGCTTGTCCGGCCCATTTGGAGGGTCAAACGAGCCCCGAAGCGAGCATACGCCTCATTTCGACGATTTTCGTGTGCTATAGCACACCATTTTTTGGGTGATCCGGATTTCGACGTCAAAAATGCCAAATTTTTTCGTGGACGTCCGTCAAGACCTTGTCTATGCATACGGTTGGCCATCACGGATTGTCCGGCCCATTTGGAGGGTCAAACGAGCCCCGAAGCGAGCATACGCCTCATTTCGATGATTTTCGTGTGCAATAGCACACCATTTTTTTGGTGATCCAGAATCCGACGTCAAAAATGCCAAATTTTTTCGTGGACGTCCATCAAGACCTTGTCTATGCATACGGCTGTCCATCACGGCTTGTCTGGCCCATTTGGAATGTCAAACGAGCCCCGAAGTGAGCATACGCCTCATTTCGACGATTTTCGTGTGCTATAGCACACCATTTTTTGGGTGATCCGTATTCCGACGTCAAAAATGCCAAATTTGTTCGTGGACGTCCGTCAAGACCTTGTCTATGCAAACGGTTGGCCATCATGGCTTGTCCGGCCCATTTGGAGGGTCAAACGAGCCCCGAAGCGAGCATGCGCCTCATTTCGACGATTTTCGTGTGCTATAGCACACCATTTTTTGGGTGACCCGGATTCCGACGTCAAAAATGCCAAATTTGTTCGTGGACGTCCATCAAGACCTTGTCTATGCATACGGCTGTCCATCACGGCTTGTCTGGCCCATTTGGAATGTCAAACGAGCCCCGAAGCGAGCCTACGCCTCATTTCGACGATTTTCGTGTGCTATAGCACACCATTTTTTGGGTGATCCGGATTCCGACGTCAAAAATGCATAATTTGTTCGTGGACGTCCGTCAAGACCTTGTCTATGCATACAGTTGGCCATCACGGCTTGTCCGGCCCATTTGGAGGGTCAAACGAGCCCCGAAGCGAGCATACGCCTAATTTCAACGATTTTCGTGTGCTATAGCACACCATTTTTTGTGTGATCCGGATTCCGACGTCAAAAATGCCAAATGTTTTTGTGGACGTCCGTAAAGACCTTGTCTATGCATACGGTTGGCCATCACGGCTTGTCCGACCCATTTGGAGGGTCAAACGAGCCCTGAAGCAAGCATACGCCTCATTTCGACGATTTTCATGTGCTATAGCACACCATTTTTTGGGTGATCCGGATTTCGACGTCAAAAATGCAAAATTTGTTCGTGGACGTCCATCAAGACCTTGTCTATGCATACGGCTGGCCATCACGGCTTGTACGGCCCATTTGGAGGGTCAAACGAGCCCCGAAGCGAGCATACACCTCATTTCGATGATTTTCGTGTGCAATAGCACACCATTTTTTTGGTGATCCAGAATCCGACGTCAAAAATGCCAAATTTTTTCGTGGACGTCCATCAAGACCTTGTCTATGCATACGGCTGTCCATCACGGCTTGTCTGGCCCATTTGGAATGTCAAACGAGCCCCGAAGTGAGCATACGCCTCATTTCGACGATTTTCGTGTGCTATAGCACACCATTTTTTGGGTGATCCGTATTCCGACGTCAAAAATGCCAAATTTGTTCGTGGACGTCCGTCAAGACCTTGTCTATGCAAACGGTTGGCAATCACGGCTTGTCCGGCCCATTTGGAGAGTCAAACGAGCCCCGAAGCGAGCATACGCCTCATTTCGATGATTTTCGTGTGCTATAGCACACCATTTTTTGGGTGATCCGGATTCCGACGTCAAAAATGCCAAATTTGTTCGTGGACGTCCGTCAAGACCTTGTCTATGCATACGGTTGGCCATCACGGCTTGTCCGGCCCATTTGGGGGGTCAAACGAGCACGAAGCGAGCATACGCCTCATTTCGATGATTTTCGTGTGCTATAGCACACCATTTTTTGGGTGATCCGGATTCCGACGTCAAAAATGCCAAATTTGTTCGTGGACGTCCGTCAAGACCTTGTCTATGCATACGATTGGCCATCATGGCTTGTCCGGCCCATTTGGAAGGTCAAACGAGCCCCGAAGCGAGCATACGCCTCATTTCGACAATTTTCGTGTGCTATAGCACACCATTTTTTGGGTGATCCAGATTTCGACGTCAAAAATGCCAAATTTGTTCGTGGACGTCCATCAAGAACTTGTCTATGCATACGGCTAGCAATCACGGCTTGTCCGGCCTATTTGGAGGGTCAAACGAGCCCCGAAGCGAGCATACGCCTCATTTCGACGATTTTCGTGTGCTATAGCACACCATTTTTTTGGTGATTCGGATTCCGACGTCAAAAATGCCAAATTTTTTCGTGGACGTCCGTCAAGACCTTGTCTATGCATACGATTGGCCATCACGGCTTTTCCGGCCCATTTGGAGGGTCAAACGAGCCCCGAAGCGAGCATACGCCTCTTTTCGACGATTTTCGTGTGCTATAGCACACCATTTTTTGGGTGATCCGGATTCATGACGTCAAAAATGCCAAATTTTTTCATGGACGTCCGTCAAGACCTTGTATATGTATACGGTTGGCCATCACGGCTTGTCCGGTTCATTTGGAGGGTCAAACGAGCCCCGAAGCGAGCATACGCCTCATTTTGACGATTTTCGTGTGCTATAGCACACCATTTTTTGGGTGATCCGGATTCCGATGTCAAAAATGCCAAATTTTTTTGTGGACGTCCGTCAAGACCTTGTTTATGCATACGGTTGGCCATCATGGCTTGTCCGGCCCATTTGGAGGGTCAAACGAGCCCCGAAGCGAGCATACGCCTCATTTCGACAATTTTCGTGTGGTATAGCACACCAGTTTTTGGGTGATTCTAATTCCGACGTTAAAAATGCCAAATTTGTTCGTGGACGTCCGTCAAGACCTTGTCTATGCATACGGTTTGCCATCACGGCTTGTACGGCCCATTTGGAGGGTCAAACTAGCCTCGAAGCGAGCATACGCCTCATTTCGACCATTGTCGTGTGCTATAGCACACCATTTTTTGAGTGATCCGGAATCTAACGTCAAAAATGCCAAATTTTTTCGTGGACGTCCGTCAAGACCTTGTCTATGCATACGGTTGGCCATCACGGCTTGTCCGTCCCATTTGGAGGGTCAAACGAGCCCCGAAGCGAGCATACACCTCATTTCGACGATTTTCGTGTGCTATAGCACACCATTTTTGGGTGATCCGGATTCCGACGTCAAAAATGCCAAATTTCTTCGTGGACGTCCGTCAAGACCTTGTCTATGCATACGGTTGGCCATCACGGCTTGTCCGTCCCATTTGGAGGGTCAAACGAGCCCCGAAGCGAGCATACACCTCATTTCGACGATTTTCGTGTGCTATAGCACACCATTTTTTGGGTGATCCGGATTCTGACGTCAAAAATGCCAAAATTTTTCGTGGACGTCCATCAAGACCTTGTCTATGCATACGGTTGGCCATCACGGCTTGTCCGGCCCATTTAGAGGGTCAAACGAGCCCCGAAGCGAGCATACGCCTCATTTCGATGATTTTCGTGTGCTATAGCACACCATTTTTTCAGTGATCCGGATTCCGACGTCAAAAATGCCAAATTTGTTCGTAGACGTCCGTCAAGACCTTGTCTATGCATACGGTTGGCCATCACGGCTTTTCCGGCCCATTTGGAGGGTCAAACAAGCCCCGAAGCGAGCATACGCCTCATTTCGACGATTTTCGTGTGCTATAGCACACCATTTTTTGGGTGATTCGGATTCCGACGTCAAAAATGCCAAATTTTTTCGTGGACGTACGTCAAGACCTTGTCTATGCATACGGTTGGCCATCACGGCTTGTCCGGCCCATTTGGAGGGTCAAACGAGCCCCGAAGCGGGCATACGCCTCATTTCGACGATTTTCGTGTGCTATAGCACACCATTTTTTGGGTAATCCGGATTCCGACGTCAAAAATGCCAAATTTTTTCGTGGACGTCCATCAGGACCTTGTCTATGCATAAGATTGGCCATCACGGCTTGTTCGTCCCATTTAGAGGGTCAAACGAGCCCCGAAGCGAGCATACGCCTCATTTCGACGATTTTCGTGTGCTATAGCACACCATTTTTTGGGTGATCTGGATTCCGACGTCAAAAATGCCAAATTTTTCCGTGGACGTCCATCAAGACCTTGTCTATGCATACGGTTGGCCATCACGGCTTGTCCGTCCCATTTGGAGGGTCAAACGAGCCCCGAAGCGAGCATACGCCTCATTTCGACGATTTTCGTGTGCTATAGCACACCATTTTTTGGGTGATCCGGATTCCGATGTTAAAAATGCCAAATTTGTTCGTGGACGACCGTCAAGACCTTGTCTATGCATACGGTTGGCCATCACGTCTTGTCCGGCCCATTTGGAGGGTCAAACGAGCCCCGAAGCGAGCTTACGCCTCATTTCGACGATTTTCGTGTGCTATAGCACACCATTTTTTGGGTGATCCGGATTCCGACGTCAAAAATGCCAAATTTGTTTGTGGACGTCCGTCAAGACATTGTCTATGCATACGATTGGCCATCACGGCTTGTCCAGCCCATTTGGAGGGTCAAACGAGCCCTGAAGCGAGCATACGCCTCATTTCGATGATTTTCGTGTGCTATAGCACACCATTTTTTGAGTGATCCGAAATCTAATGTCAAAAATGCCAAATTTTTTCGTGGACGTCCGTCAAGACCTTGTCTATGCATACGGTTTGCCATCACGGCTTGTCCGTCCCATTTGTAGGGTCAAACGAGCCCCGAAGCAAGCATACGCCTCATTTCGACGATTTTCGTGTGCTATAGCACACCATTTTTTGGGTGATTCAGATTCTGACGTCAAAAATGCCAAATTTTTTCGTGGACGTACGTCATGACGTTGTCTATGCATACAGTTGGCCATCACGGCATGTCTGGCCCATTTGGAGGGTCAAACGAGCCCCGAAGCGAGCATACGCCTCATTTCGACGATTTTCGTGTGCTATAGCACACCATTTTTTGGGTGATCCGGATTCCGACGTCAAAAATGCCAAATTTGTTCATGGACGTCCTTCAAGACCTTGTCTATGCATACGGTTGGCCATCACGGCTTGTTCGGCCCATTTGGAGGGTCAAACGAGCCCCGAAGCGAGCATACGCCTCATTTCGACGATTTTCGTGTGCTATAGCACACCATTTTTTGGTTGATCCGGATTCCGACGTCAAAAATGCCAAATTTTTTCGTGGACATCCATCAAGACCTTGTCTATGCATACGGTTGGCCATCACGGCTTGTCCGGCCCATTTGGAGGGTCAAACGAGCCCCGAAGCGAGCATACGCCTCATTTCGACGATTTTCGTGTGCTTTAGCACACCATTTTTTGGGTGATCCGGATTCCGACGTCAAAAATGCCAAATTTTTTCGTGGACATCCGTCAAGACCTTGTCTATGCATACGGTTTGCCATCACAGCTTGTCCGGCCCATTTGGAGGGTCAAACGAGCCCCGAAGCGAGCATACGCCTCATTTCGACAATTTTCGTGTGCTATAGCACACCATTTTTTGGGTGATCCAGATTTTGACATCAATAATGCCAAATTTGTTCGTGGACGTCCGTCAAGACCTTGTCTATGCATACGGTTGGCCATCACGGCTTGTCCGGCCCATTTGGAGGGTCAAACGAGCCCCGAAGCGAGCATACGCCTCATTTCGACGATTTTCGTGTGCTATAGCACACCATTTTTTAGGTGATTCGGATTCCGACGTCAAAAATGCCAAATTTTATGTGGACTTACGTCAAGACCTTGTCTATGCATACAGTTGGCCATCACGGCATGTCCGGCCCATTTGGAGGGTCAAACGAGCCCCGAAGCGAGCATACGCCTCATTTCGACGATTTTCGTGTGCTATAGCACACCATTTTTTGGGTGATCCGGATTCCGACGTCAAAAATGCCAAATTTGTTCATGGACGTCCTTCATGACCTTGTCTATGCATACGGTTGCCCATCACGGCTTGTTCGGCCCATTTGGAGGGTCAACAAGCCCCGAAGCGAGCATACGCCTCATTTCGACGATTTTCGTGTGCTATAGCACACCATTTTTTGGGTGATCCAGATTCCGACGTCAAAAATGCCAAATTTGTTCGTGGACGTCTGTCAAGACCTTGTCTATGCATACGGTTGGCCATCACGGCTTGTCCGGCCCATTTGGAGGGTCAAACGAGCCCCGAAGCGAGCATACGCCTCATTTCGACGATTTTCGTGTGCTATAGCACACCATTTTTGGGTGATCTGGATTCCGACGTCAGAAATGCCATATTTTTTCGTGGACGTCCATCAAGACCTTGTATATGCATACGGTTGGCCATCACGGCTTGTCCGGCCCATTTGGAGGGTCAAACGAGCCCCGAAGCGAGCATACGCATCATTTCGACGATTTTCGTGTGCTATAGCACACCATTTTTGGGTGATCCGGATTCCGATGTCAAAAATGCCAAATTTGTTCATGGACGTCCGTCAAGACCTTGTCTATGCATACGGTTGGCCATCACGGCTTGTCCGGCCCATTTGGAGGGTCAAACGAGCCCCGAAGCGAGCATACGCCTCATTTCGACGATTTATGTGTGCTATAGCACACCATTTTTTGGGTGATCCGGATTCCGACGTCAAAAATGCCAAATTTTTTTGTGGACGTCCATCAAGACCTTGCTATGCATACGGTTGGCCATCACAGCTTGTCCGGCCCATTTGGAGGGTCAAACGAGCCCCGAAGCGAGCATACGCCTCATTTCGACGATTTTCGTGTGCTATAGCACACCATTTTTTGGGTGATCCGGATTCCGACGTCAAAAGTGCCAAGTTTGTTCGTGGACGTCCGTCAAGACCTTGTCTATGCATACGGTTGGCCATCACGGCTTGTACGGCCCATTTGGAGGGTCAAACGAGCCCCGAAGCGAGCATACGCCTCATTTCGACGATTTTTGTGTGCTATAGCACACCATTTTTTGGGTGATCCGGATTCCGATGTCAAAAATGCCAAATTTTTTCGTGGACGTCCGTCAAGACCTTGTCTATGCATACAGTTGGCCATCACGGCTCCTCCGTCCCATTTGGAGGGTCAAACGAGCCTCGAAGCGAGCATACGCCTCATTTCGACGAGTTTCGTGTGCTAAAGCACACCATTTTTTGGGTGATCCAGATTCCGACATCAAAAATGCCAAATTTGTTCGTAGACGTCCGTCAAGACCTTGTCTATGCATACGGTTGGCAATCACGGCTTGTACAACCCATTTGGAGGGTCTAACTAGCCCCTAAGCGAGCATACGCCTCATTTCGACGATTGTCGTGTGCTATAGCACACCATTTTTTGGGTGATCCGGATTCCGACTTTAAAAATGCCAAATTTTTTCGTGGACGTCCGTCAAAACCTTTTCTATGCACACGGTTGGCCATCACGGCTTGTCCGGCCCATTTGGAGGGTCAAACGAGCCCCGAAGCGAGCATACGCCTCATTTCGACGATTTTCGTGTGCTATTGCACACCATTTTTTGGGTTATCCGGATTCCGACGTCAAAAATGCCAAATTTGTTCGTGGACGTCCGTCAAGACCTTGTCTATGCATACGATTGGCAATCACGGCTTGTCCGGCCCATTTGGAGGGTCAAACGAGCCCCGAAGCGAGCATACGCCTCATTTCAACAATTTTCGTGTGCTATAGCACACCATTTTTTGGGTGATTCAGATTCCGACGTCAAAAAGGCCAAATTTTTTTGTGGACGTCCGTCAAGACCTTGTCTATGCATACGTTTGGCCATCACGGTTCGTCCGGCCCATTTGGAGGGTCAAACGAGTTCCAAAGCGAGCATACACCTCATTTCAACGATTTTCGTGTGCTATAGCACACCATTTTTTGGGTGATCCGGATTCCGACGTCAAAAATGCCAAATTTTTTCGTGGACGTCCGTCAAGACCTTTTCTATGCATACGATTGGCCATCACTTCTTGTCCGGCCCATTTGGAGGGTCAAACGAGCCCCGAAGTGAGCATACGCCTCATTTCGACGATTTTCGTGTGCTATAGCACACCATTTTTTGGGTGATCTGGATTCCGATGTTAAAAATGCCAAATTTTTTCGTGGACGTCCATCAAGACCTTGTCTATGCATACGGTTGGCCATCATGGCTTGTCCGGCCCATTTGGAGGGTCAAACAAGCCCCGAAGCGAGCATACGCCTCATTTCGACGATTTTCGTGTGCTATAGCACACCATTTTTTGGGTGATCCGGATTCCGACGTCAAAAATGCCAAATTTGTTCATGGACGTCCGTCAAGACCTTGTATATGCATACGGTTGGCCATCACGGCTTGTTCGGCCCATTTGGAGGGTCAAACGAGCCCCGAAGCGAGCATACGCCTCATTTCGACGATTTTCGTGTGCTATAGCACACCATTTTTTGGGTGATCCGGATTCCGACGTCAAAAATGCCAAATTTGTTCGTGGACATCTGTCAAGACCTTGTCTATGCATACGGTTGGCCATCACGGCTTGTCCGGCCCATTTGGAGGGTCAAACGAGCCCCGAAGCGAGCATACGCCTCATTTCGACGATTTTCGTGTGCTTTAGCACACCATTTTTGGGTGATCTGGATTCCGACGTCAGAAATGCCATATTTTTTCGTGGACGTCCATCAAGACCTTGTATATGCATACGGTTGGCCATCACGGCTTGTCCGGCCCATTTGGAGGGTCAAACGAGCCCCGAAGCGAGCATACGCCTCATTTCGACGATTTTCGTGTGCTATAGCACACCATTTTTTGGGTGATCCGGATTCCGATGTCAAAATGCCAAATTTGTTCATGGACGTCCGTCAAGACCTTGTCTATGCATACGGTTGGCCATCACGGCTTGTCCGGCCCATTTGGAGGGTCAAACGAGCCCCGAAGCGAGCATACGCCTCATTTCAACGATTTATGTGTGCTATTGCACACCATTTTTTGGGTGATCCGGATTCCGACGTCAAAAATGCCAAATTTTTTTGTGGACGTCCATCAAGACCTTGCTATGCATACGGTTGGCCATCACAGCTTGTCCGGCCCATTTGGAGGGTCAAACGAGCCCCGAAGCGAGCATACGCCTCATTTCGACGATTTTCGTGTGCTATAGCACACCATTTTTTGGGTGATCCGGATTCCGACGTCAAAAATGCCAAATTTTTTTGTGGACGTCCATCAAGACCTTGCTATGCATACGGTTGGCCATCACAGCTTGTCCGGCCCATTTGGAGGGTCAAACGAGCCCCGAAACGAGCATATGCCTCATTTCGACGATTTTTGTGTGCTATAGCACACCAATTTTTGAGTGATCCGGATTCTAACGTCAAAAATGCCAAATTTATTCGTGGACGTCCATCAAGACCTTGTCTATGCATACGGTTGGCCATCACGGCTTGTCCGTCCCATTTGGAGGGTCAAACGAGCCCCGAAGCGAGCATACGCCTCATTTCGACGATTTTCGTGTGCTATAGCACACCATTTTTTGGGTGATCCGGATTCCGACGTCAAAAATGCCAAATTTGTTCGTAGACGTCCGTCAAGACCTTATCTATGCATACGGTTGGCCATCACGTCTTGTCCGGACCATTTGCAGGGTCAAACGAGCCCCGAAGCGAGCATACGCCTCATTTCGACGATTTTCGTGTGCTATAGCACACCATTTTTTGGGTGATCTGGATTCCGACGTCAAAAATGCCAAATTTTTCTGTGGACGTCCATAAAGACCTTGTCTATGCATACGGTAGGCCATCACGGCTTGTCCGGCCCATTTGGAGGGTCAAACGAGCCCCGAAGCGAGCATACGCCTCATTTCGACGATTTTCGTGTGCTAGAGCACACCATTTTTGGGTGATCTGGATTCCGATGTCAAAAATGCCAAATTTGTTCGTGGACGTCCGTCAAGACCTTGTCTATGCATACGGTTGGCCATCATGGCTTGTTCGGCCCATTTGGAGGGTCAAACGAGCCCCGAAGCGAGCATACGCCTCATTTCGACGATTTTCGTGTGCTATAGCACACCATTTTTTGGGTGATCCGGATTCCGACGTCAAAAATGCCAAATTTTTTTGTGGACGTCCATCAAGACCTTGCTATGCATACGGTTGGCCATCACAGCTTGTCCGACCCATTTGGAGGGTCAAACGAGCCCCGAAGTGAGCATACGCCTTATTTCGACGATTTTCGTGTGCTATAGCACACTATTTTTTGGGTAATCCGGATTCCGACGTCAAAAATGCCAAATTTGTTCGTGGACATTCGTCAAGACCTTGTATATGCATACGGTTGGCCATCACGGCTTGTCCGGCCCATTTGGAGGGTCAAACGAGCCCCGAAGCGAGCATACGCCTCATTTCGACGATTTTCGTGTGCTATAGCACACCATTTTTTGGGTGATCTGGATTCCGATGTCAAAAATGCCAAATTTGTTTGTGGACGTCCGTCAAGACCTTGTCTATGCATACGGTTGGCCATCACGGCTTGTCCGGCCCATTTGGAGGGTCAAACGAGCCCCGAAGCGAGCATACGCCTCATTTCGACGATTTTCGTGTGCTATAGCACCATTTTTTGGGTGATTCGGATTCCGACGTCAAAAATGCCAAATTTTTTTTGTGGACGTACGTCAAGACCTTGTCTATGCATACGGTTGGCCATCACGGCTTGTCTGGCCCATTTGGAGGGTCAAACGAGCCCCGAAGCGAGCATACGCCTCATTTCGACGATTTTCGTGTGCTATAGCACACCATTTTTTGGGTGATCCGGATTCCGACATCAAAAATGCCAAATTTGTTCGTGGACGACTGTCAAGACCTTGTCTATGCATACGGTTGGCCATCATGGCTTGTCCGGCCCATTTGGAGAGTCAAACAAGCCCCGAAGCGAGCATACGCCTCATTTCGACGATTTTCGTGTGCTATAGCACACCATTTTTTGGGTGATCCGGATTCCGACGTCAAAAATGCCAAATTTGTTTGTGGACGTCCTTCAAGACCTTGTCTATGCATACGGTTGGCCATCACGGCTTGTCCGGCCCATTTGGAGGGTCAAACGAGCCCCGAAGCGAGCATACGCCTCATTTCGACGATTTTCGTGTGCTATAGCACACCATTTTTTGGGTGATCCAAATTCCGACGTCAAAAATGCCAAATTTGTTCGTGGACGTCCGTCAAGACCTTGTCTATGCATACGGTTGGCCATCACGGCTTGTCCGGCCCATTTGGAGGGTCAAACGAGCCCCGAAGCGAGCATACGCCTCATTTCGACGATTTTCGTGTGTTATAGCACACCATTTTTTGGTTGATTCGGATTCCGACGTCAAAAATGCCAAATTTTTTCGTGGACGTCCATCAAGACCTTGTCTATGCATACGGTTGGCCATCACGGCTTGTCCGGCCCATTTGGAGGGTCAAACGAGCCCCGAAGCGAGCATACGCCTCATTTCGACGATTTTCGTGTGCTATAGCACACCATTTTTTGGGTGATCCGGATTCCAACGTCAAAAATGCCAAATTTGTTCGTAAACGTCCGTCAAGACCTTGTCTATGCATACGGTTGGCCATCACAGCTTGTCCGGCCCATTTGGAGGGTCAAACGAGCCCCGAAGTGAGCATACGCCTCATTTCAACGATTTTCGTGTGCTATATCACACCATTTTTTGGGTGATCCGGATTCCGACGTCTAAAATGCCAAATTTTTTCGTGGACGTAAGTCAAGACCTTGTCTATGCATACGGTTGGCCATCATGGCTTGTCCGGCCTATTTGGAGGGTCAAACGAGCCCCATAGCGAGCATACGTCTCATTTCGACGATTTTCGTGTGCTATAGCACACCATTTTTTGGGTGATCCGGATTCCGACGTCAAAAATGCCAAATTTGTTCGTGGATGTCCTTCAAGACCTTGTCTATGCATATGGTTGGAAATCACGGCTTGTACAGCCCATTTCGTGTGCTATAGCACAATATTTTTTGGGTGATCCGGATTCCGATGTCAAAAGTGCCAAATTTGTTCGTGGACATCTGTCAAGACCTTGTCTATGCATACGGTTGGCCATCACGGCTTGTACGCCCCATTTGGAGGGTCAAACGAGCCCCGAAGCGAGCATACGCCTCTTTTGGACGATTTTCGTGTGCTATAGCACACCATTTTTTGGGTGATCCGGATTCCGATGTCAAAAATTCCAAATTTTTTCGTGGACGTCCGTCAAGACCTTATCTATGCATACGGTTGGCCATCACGGCTCCTCCGTCCCATTTGGAGGGTCAAACGAGCCCCGAAGCGAGCATACGCCTCATTTCGACGATTTTCGTGTGCTATAGCACACCATTTTTTGGGTGATCCGGATTCCGACATCAAAAATGCCAAATTTGTTCGTGGACGTCCGTCAAGACCTTGTCTATGCATACGGTTGGCAATCACGGCTTGTACAGCCCATTTGGAGAGTCTTACTAGCCCCGAAGCGAGCATACGCCTCATTACGATGATTTTCGTGTGCTATAGCACACCATTTTTTTGGTGATCCGGATTCCGACGTCAAAAATGCCAAATTTTTTCGTGGACGTCCGTCAAGTCCTTTTCTATGCATACGGTTGGCCATCACGGCTTGTCCGGCGCATTTGGAGGATCAAACGAGCCCCGAAGCGAGCATACGCCTCATTTCGATGATTTTCGTGTGCTATTGCACACCATTTTTTGGGTTATCCGGATTCCGACGTCAAAAATGCCAAATTTGTTCGTGGACGTCCGTCAAGACCTTGTCTATGCATACGATCGGCAATCAAGGATTGTCCGGCCCATTTGGAGGGTCAAACGAGCCCTGAAGCGAGCATACGCCTCATTTCGACGATTTTCGTGTGCTATAGCACACCATTTTTTGGGTGATCCGGAATTCGACGTCAAAAATGCCAAATTTGTTCGTGGTCGTCCGTCAAGACCTTGTCTATTCATACGGTTGGCCATCATGGATTGTCCGGCCCATTTGGAGGGTCAAACGAGCCCCGAAGCGAGCATACGCCTCATTTCGATGATTTTCGTGAGCTATAGCACACCATTTTTTGGGTGATCCGGATTCCGATGTAAAAAATGCCAAATTTTTTCGTGGACGTTTGTAAAGACCTTGTCTATGCATACGGTTGGCCATCACGGCTTGTCCGGCCCATTTGGAGGGTCAAACGAGCCCCGAAGCGAGCATACGCCTCATTTCGACGATTTTCGTGTGCTATAGCACACCATTTTTTGGGTAATCCGGATTCCGACGTCAAAAATGCCAAATTTGTTCGTGGACATCTGTCAAGACCTTGTATATGCATACGGTTGGCCATCACGGCTTGTCCGGCCAATTTGGAGGGTCAAACGAGCCCCAAAGCGAGCATACGCCTCATTTCGATGATTTTCGTGTGCTGTAGCACACTATTTTTTGGGTGATTCGGATTCCGACGTCAAAAATGCCAAAAATTTTCGTGCACATCCGTCAAGACCTTGTCTATGCATACGGTTGGCCATCACGGCTTGTACGGCCCATTTGGAGGTTCAAACAAGCCCCGAAGCGAGCATACGCCTCATTTCGTCGATTTTCGTGTGCTATAGCACACCATTTTTTGGGTGATCCGGATTCCGATGTCAAAAATGCCAAATTTGTTTGTGGACGTCCGTCAAGACCTTGTCTATGCATACGGTTGGCCATCACGGCTTGTCCGGCCCATTTGGAGGGTCAAACGAGCCCCGAAGCGAGCATACGCCTCATTTCGATGATTTTCGTGTGTTATAGCACACCATTTTTTCAGTGATCCGGATTCTAACGTCAAAAATGCCAAATTTTTTTATGGATGTCTGTCAAGACCTCGTCTTTGCATACGGTTGGCCATCACGGCTTGTCCGTCCCTTTTGGAGGGTCAAACGAGCCCCGAAGCGAGCATACGCCTCATTTCGACGATTTTCGTGTGCTATAGCACACCATTTTTTGGGTGATCCGGATTCCGACGTCAAAAATGCCAAATTTGTTCGTGGATGTCCGTCAAGACCTTGTCTATGCATACGGTTGGCCATCACGGCTTGTCCGGCCCATTTGGAGGGTCAAACGAGCCCCGAAGCGAGCATACGCCTCATTTCGATGATTTTCGTGTGCTATAGCACACCATTTTTTGGGTGATCCGGATTCCGACGTCAAAAATGCCAAATTTTTTCATTGACGTCCGTCAAGACCTTGTCTATGCATACGGTTGGCCATCACGGCTTGTCCGGCCCATTTGGAGGATCAAACGAGCCCCGAAGCGAGCATACGCCTCATTTCGACGATTTTCGTGTGCTATGGCACACCATTTTTTGGGTGATCCGGATTCCGACATCAAAAATGCCAAATTTTTTCGTGAACGTCCGTCAAGACCTTGTCTATGCATACGGTTGGCCATCACGGCTTGTCCGGCCCATTTGGAGGGTCAAACGAGCCCCGAAGCGAGCATACGCCTCATTTCGATGATTTTCGTGTGCTATAGCACACCATTTTTTGGGTGATCCGGATTCCGACGTCAAAAATTCCAAATTTGTTCGTGGACGTCCGTCAAGACCTTGTCTATGTATATGGTTTGCCATCACGGCTTGTCCGGCCCATTTGGAGGGTCAAACGAGCCCCGAAGCGAGCATACGCCTCATTTCGACAATTTTCGTGTGCTATAGCACACCATTTTTTGGGTGATCCGGATTCCGACGTCAAAAATGCCAAATTTTTTCGTGGACGTCCATCAAGACCTTGTCTATGCATACGGTTGGCCATCACGGCTTGTCCGGCCCATTTGGAGGGTCAAAAGAGCCCCGAAGCGATCATACGCCTCATTTCGACGATTTTCGTGTGCTATAGCACACCATTTTTTGGGTGATCCAGATTCCGACGTCAAAATGCTAAATTTGTTCGTGGACGTCCGTCAAGACCTTCTATATGCATACGGTAGGCCATCACGGCTTGTCCGGCCCATTTGGAGGGTCAAACGAGCCCCGAAGCGAGCATACGCCTCATTTCGACGATTTTTGTGTGCTATAGCACACCATTTTTTGGGTGATCCGGATTCCAACGTCAAAAATGCCAAATTTTTTCGTGGACGTCCGTCAAGACCTTGTCTATGCATACGGTTGGCCATCACGGTTTGTCCGGACCATTTGGAGGGTCAAACGAGCCCCGAAGCGAGCATACGCCTCATTTCGACGATTTTCATGTGCTAGAACACCATTTTATGGGTGATCCGGATTCCGACGTCAAAAATGCCAAATTTGTTCGTGGACGTCCGTCAAGACCTTGTCTATGCATACGGTTGGCCATCACGGCTTGTCCGGCCCATTTGGAGGGTCAAATGAGCCCCGAAGCGAGCATACGCCTCATTTCGACGATTTTCGTGTGCTACAGCACACCATTATTTGGGTGATTAAGATTCCGACGTCAAAAATGCCAAATTTGTTCGTGGATGTCCTTCAAGACCTTGTCTATGCATACGGTTGGCCATCACGGCTTGTCCGGCCCATTTGGAGGGTCAAACGAGCCCCGAAGCGAGCATACGCCTCATTTCGACGATTTTCGTGTGCTATAGCACACCATTTTTTGGGTGATCCGGATTCCGACGTCAAAAATGCCAAATTTGTTTATGGACGTCCGTCAAGACCTTGTCTATGCATACGGTTGGCCATCACGGCTTTTCCGGCCCATTTGGAGGGTCAAACGAGCCCCGAAGCGAGCATACGCCTCATTTCGACGATTTTCGTGTGCTATAGCACACCATTTTTTGGGTGATCCGGATTTCGACGTCAAAAATGCCAAATTTTTTCGTGGACGTCCATCTAGACCTTGTCTATGCATACGGTTGGCCATCACGGCTTGTCCAGCCCATTTGGCGGGTCAAACGAGCCCCGAAGCGAGCATACGCCTCATTTCGATGATTTTCGTGTGCTATAGCACACCATTTTTTGGGTGATCCGGATTCCAACGTCAAAAATGCCAAATTTGTTCGTGGACATCTGTCAAGACCATGTCTATGCATACGGTTGGACATCACGGCTTGTCCGGCCCATTTGGAGGGTCAAATGAGCCCCGAAGCAAGCATACGCCTCATTTCGACGATTTTCGTGTGCTATAGCACACCAATTTTTGGGTGATCCGGATTCCGACGTCAAAAATGCCAAATTTGTTCGTGGACGTCCGTCAAGACCTTGTCTATGCATACGGTTGGCCATCACGGCTTGTCCGGCCCATTTGGAGGGTTAAACGAGCCTCGAGGCGAGCATACGCCTCATTTCGACGATTTTCGTGTGCTATAGCACACCATTATTTGGGAGACCAGGATTCCGACGTTAAAAATGCCAAATGTTTTCGTGAACGTCCGTCAAGACCTTGTCTATGCATACGGTTGGCCATCACGGCTTGTCCGGCCCATTTGGAGGGTCAAACGAGCCCCGAAGCGAGCATACGCCTCATTTCGACGATTTCCGTGTGCTAGCACACCATTTTTTGGGTGATCCAGATTCCGACGTAAAAAATGCCAAATTTGTTCGTTGACGTCCGTAAAGACCTTTTCTATGCATACGGTTGGCCATCACGGCTTGTCCGGCCCATTTGGAGGGTCAAACGAGCCCCGTAGCGAGCATACGCCTCATTTCGACGATTTTCGTGTGCTATAGCACACCATTTTATTGGTGATCCGGATTCCTACGTCGAAAATGCCAAATTTTTTCGTGGACGTCCGTCAAGACCTTGTCTATGCATACGGTTGGCCATCACGGCTTTTCCTGCCCATTTGGAGGGTCAAACGAGCCCCGAAGCGAGCATACGCCTCATTTCGATGATTTTTGTGTGCTATATTTTTTTTATTTTTTTTTTGGTTGAACGACCCTTGAGGTGGGTCAGGGGCTTAGCATCACCCCCAGGCCTTATCATTCATAAAATCAAATAGTACAAGAAGGGGGACTTCACCTTACCTTCTATGAGTTGATAGGTATGTAATTGACTTATCTACTAAGATATGTCAATTCAACCTTATACAATATGATGTCTATCTATAGGAATGAAATCAATGACCTAAGAAAGCATGAATTAGGGAGACTCTCCCTTTACATGATCACAATGAAAAAGATAAACCTTATTCTAAACACTTAAAGTCAAAGAATAAGTTTAATGAATTTTGGAATACAACATATTTGAGAAAAAAAATATCTAAGGAGGATGTTTAATTCTTTTAAGCTTCCTTCTTCTAAAATTTTGTATGCCCATCTTCTCCAATAGGTAACTCCCTCTAATAGCTCCATTAAGTTGTGTTGTTGTATAGTAATGCTGAATTATTTCCAAGTTGTGACTCCATTTAGATAACAAATCTGCAGTAGAATTTGCTTCTCTATATGTATGATGGCATTGAAATTGATCCAATTTGCTTATTATTTGTCGAATGTGTTGGACAGCTTCTTCATATCTCCATGGTATATTTATTGTGTTGTTTATCCACTTGCACAGCAACTCAGAATCAACTTCCAATTCAATTCTTTTGAAACCATGTTGTTCACACCAATCCAACCCATATTGTGCAGCTTTTATCTCTGCAATATTATTAGTACCAAAGCCAAAAGGTAAAGAAAAAGCATAAACTATCTTACCTTGATGATCCCTTAGAATTCCACCTCCTCCAATCTTGCCTGATCTCTGTAGTGCACTACCATCTGTATTAAGTTTATAAGTTCCTAGAACTGGCTTATTCCAAGTTATCATAACTATCTTATATTGTTGCTGACATTGATCCACTAAGTTGATCAATTTACTCCAACTAGATTGCCATGGAATAGTAGGAAACGCAATTTGTATAACCTGCATCACATCTTTGAAAATGCTATATTGAACTCTATATATACTGGACTGCTTGCTTCCATACTTGACAGCACACCTATTTTTCCATAGATTCCAACAAATAAAGTTAGGTAAAATATGTAAAAGTAATTTGTGTACCTCATTCATTGATTGCTGCTGTCTCCATTGGAAAAGTTGATGTCTCAAATTGGTATTAGCTGGTATTATGCCCACTGTTGAAGCATGAATCTTCCATATATATTTGGCAAAGTTACCATTGATCAAAATATGATTAATGTCATCTTTGCCTTTGTTATAACAACAATAGCAATCTGAAATAGTCTTACCAAATTTCTGCAGAATTTCATTAGTAGGCAGTTTACCTTTTAAAGCTCTCCAAATAAAGAAGGCTATTTTGAAAGGTATATGTTTATGTCATATAATATTATTAATAGGATCAGTGTTTCTTTTCTTCCTAATACTCTCCCATGCAGAAGAAATACTAAAATTGCCAGATTCTGCAGGCATCCATATTGGAGTATCCTTTTTGTCTGCATTATACTTGAATTTTGTTTGTAAAATAGTAGATATCATCCAAGGAGGCACATGTTGTCTTAATAATCTCTCATTCCATTTCCCATCTATGATGAACTCTGACACTATAATATTGTTTAGACTAGAGATATGTTCACATTTAGAGGCAAGAGGTTCAGTATCCAACCAATTGTCCCACCAAAAACTGCAATTACCAGAGTAAATATGCCATGTAATAAGAGATTCTACTTTTTGTCTATTTCTAGTTAGATATCTCCAAACAATAGAATCCCCAGTATCATATTTTTTAGCCACAGGATTGGCTCTTTGGCAATATTTGGGTTTTAGAAACTGACTCCACAATGAGTTTTTGGTTCTAAAATCCCACCATTGTTTATATTGGAAAGCAGTGCATACATCTTCCAATAACCTTACTCCAATACCACCTTCATTAGTAGGGTAAGCCATATTTGTCCAAGAAGACCAATGATACTTCTTTCCATCTTTCTCTATACCCCAAAAGAAATCAGCAATCAACTTAGTAATACAATTTAAAGTAGTTTTTGGAGGAGAAATGGCTGCTAAGGTATGTATAGGAATAGATTGTAAGACATGTTTAACCAAAGTAATTTTGCCTCCAAAGTTTAGAATTTTTGAATGCCATCCTGCAATTCTTTTGATCACCTTTTCTACCACCTCAGAATAGTATATAATCCTTTGTCCTCCAATATATAAAGGGCATCCAAGATAATTGATAGGGATGTTCTTCATGCTAAAACCAGTGGCTATTTTGATTTCTTCTATAAGTTCTTGACTGGTATTGGAAGTAACCATAAAGAAGCTTTTATCTTTGTTAACTTTCTGATCAGATACTGCTTCATATTCCTCTATAGTCTTCATTATAAGATGAAGGGAATTACTCTCAGTAGAAGTAAATATAATTATATCATTTGCAAAACTAAGATGATTAATTTGTGGACCATTAATTTCCATCTGCAACCCTCTATACAACTGATTTTGGTAGAGGAGATTGAGTTGTCTTGAAAATACTTCAGCCCCTAAAATAAAAAGTGCTGGAGATAAGGGATCACCCTGTTTAAGGCCTCTCTTAGATTGAAAAAATCCATGCCTCTTCCCATTAATCACTATAGAATACCAATTATTGCTAAGAATTCTCCAGACTCTATCAATAAATACTTCACTAAACCCCAGTTTCCTCAAAACCATGCAAGTATATGCCCATGAGACTCTATCATAGGCTTTAACCATATCCAATTTGATTACTGCATTTCTACCTTCCTGAGGAATTTTAATACCATGGATAATTTCCTGAGCTAATAAAATGTTCTCAGAAATGCTTCTCCCTTTAACAAAGCCTGATTGATTGTCTGATACAATATAGGGTAGAATAGAAGCCAGTCTAGAACTAATGATCTTAGAAATGATTTTATTTGTAAAGTTACTCAGGCTGATAGGTCTGAAATCCTTAAATCTGCAAGGATGTTCAACTTTAGGAAGTAATACTAGGCAAGCATGAGACATATATCTGGGCATAATGTTACCACTAAAAAAATACCTAACAGCAGCCAACAGATCTTCTTTAATAATATCAAAGCATACTTGGAAAAATTTTCCTCCAAAGCCATCAGGACCAGGTGCAGAGTGAGGATTCATACTCATAATGATCCTTCTCAATTCTTCCTCATCAGGTAATCTATCCAATTCCTCATTCTGTGCTTGAGTAATAATATGATCAATACACTTCAATTTATCCTGATTAATCTGATCATTTTTTCCAGTAAAGATCTCCTCATAATAGTCACAAGCCCCTTTAGCAATATTGTCTTCCCCTTGGATCCAAGCCCCACTATCATCCATCAATTTGTGAATAACCATTCTATTTCTTTTGCCTCTAATCACAGCATGAAAATATTTTGTGTTTGCATCCCCCTCACTTAACCAATGCAACTGAGTTTTCTGCTGGAGAATTTTATGTTCAAATTTCAAATACTTAATATAATTAGCATTGACAGCATTCAATTTTTCTCTATTTTCAATACCATTGTTAAGCATCATATCAGCTTCAGCTTTGTTCACTAACTCCTCATACTTCTTTACCTGATCAAAAACATCACCATATTCTTGTTTTGACCACAATCTTAAGGTTTTAGTTAACCTTCTCATTTTAGTATGTAAAAGCCACATAGGATTTCCTATCACTTTCTTTTTCCAACAATTCTCCACAATTTGTAAGAATGAAACATTCTCAGTCCAGTAGTTCAGAAACTTGAAATATTTAATAATATTGGACTGTGGATTACTTATTTCCATCAATATAGGGCAATGATCAGATCCTACTGAAGGAAGATGGGTAATGCTAGATGGAGGCATTGTTTCAATCCATTTATCATTAATCATACCCCTATCCAGTCTTTTCCAAATTCTTGCACCATCCTTTCTATGACTGCACCATGTATACTTTTGGCCATGATATCCCATATCCACTAAGCCACAAGCCTCAATAATACTGATAAACTCCAAACTTTTATTGATATTATACTCTCTACCACCCAGCTTTTCACTCATTGAAGTTATAACATTGAAGTCAACTAAAATGCACCAAGGGTGAGGTGTTTCAGACCACTTTAGCATACCATCCCAAAGAGGTTTCCTCAACTGATCCTTACACTTAGCATATACAAAAGTCATAAGGAGCTTCTCACTGTAATTACCATGGCTAATATCACAAGTCACTTGTTGTTGATCACTATCCATAATATCACAAGTAACTTCATTAGACCAAAAAAGCCAAATTTTGTTATTAGGATTACAATAACTATGATCCATAAGCAACTGCAATCTATAAGATTCTATGAGAGATTGATTAGAGAAAGGTTCTAATATAGCCAACATAGACAGATTATGAATTTTCTTAAGATTAATCAACCTTTCTAGAGCACCAAAAGTATTGATGCTTCTAATGTTCCAGCATAAAAACTTAGTCATCAAAAACCTCTACTTCTAGCTCTAGTGTTAGGTTTGCTAATACTAGCATTTTTATTAGACTTTAGAGTTTTTCTACCTCTTGGAGAAAGGCCTTGTTTGCCAGTAACATCTCTAATTTCATCCATATTAGAGGTGTGTAACAAATGACCCTTTTGAACTTGGTAAGAAGTACCTATGTCTTCTCCTGGCTCCCTACCTTCCCTTAAGAATTGAGTATCAGGATCATCCTCATCCTCAGAGTCTGGTTCTTTATACTCATCTAGATTATCTCTATAGCACACCATTTTTTGGGTGATCCGGATTCCGACGTCAAAAATGCCAAATTTGTTCGTGGAAATCCATCAAGACCTTGTCTATGCATACGGTTGGCCATCACGGCTTGTCCGGCCCATTTGGAGGGTCAAACGAGCCCCGAAGCGAGCATACGCGTCATTTCGACGATTTTCGTGTGCTATAGCACACCATTTTTTGGGTGATCCGGATTGCGACGTCAAAAATGCCAAATTTTTTTGTGGACGTCCGCAAAGACCTTGTCTATGCATACGGTTGGCCATCACGGCTTGTCCGGCCCATTTAGAGGGTCAAACGAGCCCCGAAGCGAGCATACGCCTCATTTTGATGATTTTCGTGTGCTATAGCACACCATTTTTTGGGTGATCCGGATTCCGACGTCAAAAATGCCAAATTTGTTCATGGACGTCTGTCAAGACCTTGTCTATGTATATGGTTGGCCATCACGGCTTGTCCGGCCCATTTGGAGGGTCAAACGAGCCCCGAAGCGAGCATACGCCTCATTTCGACAATTTTCGTGTGCTATAGCACACCATTTTTTGGGTGATCCGGATTCTGACGTCAAAAATGCCAAATTTTTTCATGGAAGTCCATCAAGAACTTGTCTATGCATACGGTTGGCCATCACGGCTTGTCCGGCCCATTTGGAGGGTCAAACGAGCCCCGAAGCGAGCATACGCCTCATTTTGACGATTTTCGTGTGCTATAACACACCATTTTTTGGGTGATTCGGATTTCGATGTCAAAAATGCCAAATTTGTTCGTGGACGTCCGTCCAGACCTTGTTTATGCATACGATTGGCCATCACGGCTTGTCCGGCCCATTTGGAGGGTCAAACGAACCCTGAAGCGAGCATACGCCACATTTTGACGATTTTTGTGTGCTATAGCACACCATTTTTTGGGTGATTCAAATTCCGACGTCAAAAATGCCAAATTTGTTCGTGGACATCCGTCCGGACCTTGTCTATGCATACGGTTGGCCATCACGGCTTGTCCGGCCCATTTAGAGGGTCAAATGAACCCCGAAGCGAGCATACGCCTCATTTCGACGATTTTCGTGTGCTATAGCACACCATTTTTTTGGTGATCCGGATTCCGACGTCAAAAATGCCAAATTTGTTCGTGGACGTCCGTCAAGATCTTGTCTATGCATACGGTTGGCCATCACGGCTTGTCCGGCCCATTTGGAGGGTTAAACGAGCCCCGAAGCAAGCGTACGCCTCATTTCGAAGATTTTCGTGTGCTATAGCACACCATTTTTGGGGTTATCCGGATTCCGACGTCAAAAATGCTAAATTTTTTTGTGGACGTCCGTTAAGACCTTGTTTATGCATACGGTTGGCCATCACGGCTTGTCCAGCCCATTTGGAGGGTCAAACGAGCCCCGAAGCGAGCATACGCCTCATTTCGACAATTTTCGTGTGCTATAGCACACCATTTTTTGGGTGATCCGGATTTCGACGTCAAAAATGCCAAATTTTTTCGTGGACGTCCGTCAAGACCTTGTCTATGCATACGGTTGGCCATCACGGCTTGTCCGGCCCATTTAGAGGGTCAAACGAGCCCCGAAGCGAGCATACGCCTCATTTCGACGATTTTCGTGTGCTATAGCACACCATTTTTTGGGTGATCCGGATTCCGACGTCAAAAATGCCAAATTTGTTCGTGGACGTCCTTCAAGACCTTGTCTATGCATACGGTTGGCCATCACGGCTTGTCCGGCCCATTTGGAGGGTCAAACGAGCCCCGAAGCGAGCATACGCCTCATTTCGACGATTTTCGTGTGCTATAGCACACCATTTTTTGGGTGATCCGGATTCCGACGTCAAAATGCCAAATTTGTTCGTGGACGTCCTTCAAGACCTTGTCTATGCATACGGTTGGCCATCACGGCTTGTCCGGCCCATTTGGAGGGTCAAACGAGCCCCGAAGCGAGCATACGCCTCATTTCGACGATTTTCGTGTGCTATATAGCACACCATTTTTAGGTGATCCGAATTCCGACGCCAAAATGCTAATTTTTTTCGTGGACGTCCATCAAGACCTTTTCTATGCATACGGTCTGCCATCACGGCTTGTCCAGCCCATTTGGCGGGTCAAACGAGCCCCGAAGCGAGCATACGCCTCATTTCGACGATTTTCGTGTGCTATAGCACACCATTTTTTGGGTGATCCGGATTCCGACGTCAAAAATGCCAAATTTTTACGTGGACGTCCGTCAAGACCTTGTCTATGCATACGGTTGGCCATCACGGCTTGTCCGGCCCATTTAGAGGGTCAAACGAGCCCCGAAGCGAGCATACGCCTCATTTCGACGATTTTCGTGTGCTATAGCACACCATTTTTTGGGTGATCCGGATTCCGACGTCAAAAATGCCAAATTTGTTCGTGGACGTCCTTCAAGACCTTGTCTATGCATACGGTTGGCCATCACGGCTTGTCCGGCCCATTTGGAGGGTCAAACGAGCCCCGAAGCGAGCATACGCCTCATTTCGACGATTTTCGTGTGCTATATAGCACACCATTTTTTGGGTGATCCGAATTCCGACGTCAAAAATGCTAATTTTTTTCGTGGACGTCCATCAAGACCTTTTCTATGCATACGGTCTGCCATCACGGCTTGTCCAGCCCATTTGGCGGGTCAAACGAGCCCCGAAGCGAGCATACGCCTCATTTCGACGATTTTCGTGTGCTATAGCACACCAATTTTTGGGTGATCCGGATTCCGACGTCAAAAATGCCAAATTTGTTTGTGGACGTCCCTCAAGACCATGTCTATGCATACGGTTGGCCATCACGGCTTGTCCGGCCCATTTGGAGGGTCAAACGAGCCCCGAAGCCAACATACGCCTCATTTCGATGATTTTCATGTGCAATAGCACACCATTTTTTGGGTGACCCGGATTCCAACGTCAAAAATGCCAAATTTGTTCGTGGAGGTCCGTCAAGACCTTGTCTATGTATATGGTTGGCCATCACGGCTTGTCCGGCCCATTTGGAGGGTCAAATGAGCCCTGAAGCGAGCATACGCCTCATTTCGACAATTTTCGTGTGCTATAGCACACCATTTTTTGGGTGATCCGGATTCCGACGTCAAAAATGCAAAATTTTTTCGTAGACGTCCGTCAAGACCTTGTCTATGCATACGGTTGGCCATCATGGCTTGTCCGGCCCATTTGGAGGGTCAAACGAGCCCCGAAGAGATCATACGCCTCATTTCGACGATTTTCGTGTGCTATAGCACACCATTTTTTTGGTGATCCGGATTCCGACGTTAAAATGCCAAATTTGTTCGTGGAAGTCCATCAAGACCTTGTCTATGCATACGGTTGGCCATCACGGCTTATCCGGCCCATTTGGAGGGTCAAACGAGCCCCGAAGCGAGCATACGCCTCATTTCGACGATTTTCGTGTGCTATAGCACACCATTATTTGGGTGATCCGGATTTCGACGTCAAAAATGATAAATTTTTTTGTGGCATCCGTCAAGACCTTGTTTATGCATACGGTTGGCCATCACGGATTGTCAAGCCCATTTAGAGGGTCAAACGAGCCCCGAAGCGAGCATACGCGTCATTTCGACGATTTTCGTGTGCTATAGCACACCATTTTTTGGGTGGTCCGGATTCCGACTTCAAAAATGCCAAATTTTTACGTGGACGTCCGTCAAGACCTTGTCTATGCATACGATTGTCCATCACGGCTTGTCCTGCCCATTTGGAGGGTCAAACGAGCCCCGAAGCGATCATACGCCTCATTTTGACGATTTTCGTGTGCTACAGCACACCATTTTTTGGGTGATTCGGATTCCGACGTCAAAAATGCCAAATTTGTTCGTGGACGTCCGTCAAGACCATGTCTATGCATACGGTTGGCCATCACGGCTTGTCCGGCCCATTTGGAGGGTCAAACGCACCCCGAAGCGAGCATACTCCTCATTTCGACGATTTTCGTGTGCTATAGCACACCATTATTTGGGTGATCCGGATTCCGACTTCAAAAATGCTAAATTTTTTTGTGGACGTCCGTCAAGACCTTGTTTATGCATACGGTTGGCCATCACGGCTTGTCCAGCCCATTTGGAGGGTCAAACGAGCCCCGAAGCGAGCATACGCGTCATTTCAACGATTTTCATGTGCTATAGCACACCATTATTTGGGTGATCCGGATTCCGACGTCAAAAATGCCAAATGTTTTCGTGGACGTCCGTCAAGACCTTGTTTATGCATACAGTTGGCCATCACGGCTTGTCCGGCCCATTTGGAGGGTCAAACGAGCCCCGAAGCGAGCATACGCCTCATTTCGACGATTTTCGTGTGCTATAGCACACCTTTTTTTGGGTGATCCAGACTTCGACGTCAAAAATGCCAAATTTGTTCGTGGACGTCCGTCAAGACCTTGTCTATGCATACGGTTGGCCATCACGGCTTGTCCGGCCCATTTGGAGGGTCAAATGAGCCCCGAAGCGATCATAAGACTCATTTCGACGATTTTCGTGTGCTATATCACACCATTTTTTGGGTGATCCGGATTCTGACGTCAAAAATGCCAAATTTTTTCGTGGACGTCCGTCAAGACCTTGTCTATTCATACGGTTGGCCATAATGGCTTGTCCGGCCCATTTGGAGGGTCAAACGAGCCCCGAAGCGAGCTTATGCGTCATTTCGACGATTTTTGTGTGCTATTATAGCACACCATTTTTTGGGTGATCCGGATTCCGACGTCAAAAATGCCAAATTTTTTCGTGGACGTCCGTCAAGACCTTGTCTATGCATACGGTTGGCCATCACGGCTTGTCCGGCCCATTTGGAGGGTCAAACGAGCCCCGAAGCGAGCATATGCCTCATTTCGACGATTTTCGTGTGCTATAGCACACCATTTTTTGGGTGATCCGGATTCCGACGTCAAAAATGCAAAATTTGTTCGTAGACATCCTTCAAGACCTTGTCTATGCATACGAATTGCCATCACGGCTTGTTCGGCCCATTTAGAGGGTCAAACGAGCCCCGAAGCGAGCATACGCGTCATTTCGACAATTTTCGTGTGCTATAGCACACCATTTTTTGGGTGATCCGGATTCCGACGTCAAAAATGCCAAATTTGTTCGTGGACGTCCGTCAAGACCTTGTCTATGCATACGGTTAGCCATCATGGCTTGTCCGGCCCATTTGGAGGGTCAAACGAGCCCCGAAGCGAGCATACGCGTCATTTCGACGATTTTCGTGTGCTATAGCACACCATTATTTGGGAGACCAGGATTCCGACGTTAAAAATGCCAAATTTTTTCGTGGACGTCCGTCAAGACCTTGTCTATGCATACGGTTGGCCATCACGGCTTGTCCGGCCCATTTGGAGGGTCAAACGAGCCCCGAAGCGAGCATATGCCTCATTTCGACGATTTTCGTGTGCTATAGCACACCATTTTTTGGGTGATCCGGATTCCGACGTCAAAAATGCCAAATTTGTTCGTGGACATCCGTCAAGACCTTGTCTATGCATACGGTTGGCCATCACGGCTTGTCCGGCCCATTTGGAGGGTCAAACGAGCCCCGAAGCGAGCATACGCCTCATTTCGACGATTTTTGTGTGCTATAGCACACCATTTTTTGGGTGATCCGGATTCTGACGTCAAAAATGCCAAATTTGTTCGTGGACGTCCTTCAAGACCTTGTCTACATATGGTTAGCCATCACGGCTTGTCCAGCCCAATTAAAGGGTCAAACGAGCCCCGAAGCGAGCATACGCCTCATTTCGACGATTTTCGTGTGCTATAGCACACCATTTTTTGGGTGATCCGGATTCCGACGTCAAAAATGCCAAATTTTTTTGTAGACGTCCATCAAGACCTTGTCTATGCATACGGTTGGCCATCACGGCTTGTCCGGCCCATTTGGAGGGTCAAACGAGCCCCGAAGCGAGCATACGCCTCATTTCGACGATTTTCGTGTGCTATAGAACACCAATTTTTGCGTGATCCGGATTCCAACGTCAAAAATGCCAAATTTGTTCGTGGACGTCCGTGAAGACCTTGTCTATGCATACGGTTGGCCATCACGGCTTGTTCGGCCCATTTGGAGGGTCAAACGAGCCTCGAAGCGAGCATACGCCTCATTTCGACGATTTTCGTGTGCTATAGCACACCATTATTTGGGAGACCAGGATTCCGACGTTAAAAATGCCAAATTTTTTCGTGGACGTCCGTCAAGACCTTGTCTATGCATACGGTTGGCCATCACGGCTTGTCCGGCTCATTTGGAGGGTCAAACGAGCCCCGAAGCGAGCATATGCCTTATTTCGGCGATTTCCGTGTGCTAGCACACCATTTTTTGGGTGATCCAGATTCCGACGTAAAAAAGGCCAAATTTGTTCGTTGACATCCGTAAAGACCTTTTCTATGCATACGGTTGGCCATCACGGCTTGTCCGGCCCATTTGGAGGGTCAAACGAGCCCCGTAGCGAGCATACGCCTCATTTCGACGATTTTCGTGTGCTGTAACACACCATTTTTTTGGTGATCCGGATTCCGACGTCAAAAATGCCAAATTTTTTCGTGGACGTCCGTCAAGACCTTGTCTATGCATACGGTTGGCCATCACGGCTTGTACGGCCCATTTGGAGGGTCAAACGAGCCCCGAAGCGAGCATACGCCTCATTTCGATGATTTTTGTGTGCTATATAGCACACCATTTTTTGGGTGATCCGGATTCCGACGTCAAAAATGCCAAATTTGTTCGTGGACGTCCGTCAAGACCTTATCTATGCATACGGTTGGCCATCACGGCTTGTCCGGCCCATTTGGAGGGTCAAACGAGCCCCGAAGTGAGCATACGCGTCATTTCGATGATTTTCGTGTCCTATAGCACACCATTTTTTGGGTGATCCGGATTGCGACGTCAAAAATGCCAAATTTTTTCGTGGACGTCCGCAAAGACCTTGTCTATGCATACGGTTGGGCATCACGGCTTGTCCGGCCCATTTGGAGGGTCAAACGAGCCCCGAAGCGAGCATACGCCTCATTTCGATGATTTTCGTGTGCTATAGCACACCATTTTTTGGGTGATCCGGATTCCGACGTCAAAAAAGCAAAATTTGTTCGTGGACGTCTGTCAAGACCTTGTCTATGTATATGGTTGGCCATCACGGCTTGTCCGGCCCATTTGGAGGGTCAAACGAGCCCCGAAGCGAGCATACGCCTCATTTCGACAATTTTCGTGTGCTATAGCACACCATTTTTTGGGTGATCCGGATTCTGACGTCAAAAATGCCAAATTTTTTCGTGGAAGTCCATCAAGACCTTGTCTATGCATACGGTTGGCCATCACGGCTTGTCCGGCCCATTTGGAGGGTCAAACGAGCCCCGAAGCGAGCATATGCCTCATTTTGACGATTTTCGTGTGCTATAGCACACCATTTTTTGGGTGATTCGGATTCCGACGTCAAAAATGCCAAATTTTTTCGTGGACGTCCGTCCAGACCTTGTTTATGCATACGGTTGGCCATCACGGCTTGTCCGGCCCATTTGGAGGGTCAAACGAACCCTGAAGCGAGCATACGCCTCATTTTGATGATTTTCGTGTGCTATAGCACACCATTTTTTGGGTGATTCGGATTCCGACGTCAAAAATGCCAAATTTGTTCGTGGACGTCCGTCCAGACCTTGTCTATGCATACGGTTGGCCATCACGGCTTGTCCGGCCCATTTGGAGGATCAAACGAGCCCCGAAGCGAGCATACGCCTCATTTCGACGATTTTCGTGTGCTATATAGCACACCATTTTTTAAGTGATCCAGATTCCGACGTCAAAAATGCCAAATTTTTTCGTGGACGTCCGTCAAGACCTTGTCTATGCATACGGTTGGCCATCACGGTTTGTCCGGCCCATTTGGAGGGTCAAACGAGCCCCGAAGCGAGCATACGCCTCATTTCGACGATTTTCGTGTGCTATAGCACACCATTTTTTGGGTGATCCGGATTCCGACGTCAAAAATGCCAAATTTTTTCGTGGACGTCCGTCAAGACCTTGTCTATGCATACGGTTGGCCATCACGGCTTGTCCAGCCCATTTGGCGGGTCAAACGAGCCACGAAGCGAGCATACGCCTCATTTCGACGATTTTCGTGTGCTATAGCACACCATTCTTTAAGTGATCCGGATTTCAACGTCAAAAATGCCAAATTTGTTCGTGGACGTCCGTCAAGACCTTGTCTATGCATACGGTTGGCCATCACGGCTTGTCCGGCCCATTTGGAGGGTCAAATGAGCCCCGAAGCGAGCATACGCGTCATTTCGATGATTTTCATGTGCTATAGCACTCCATTTTTTGGGTGATCCGGATTACGATGTCAAAAATGCCAAATTATTTTGTGGACGTCCTTCAAGACCTTGTCTATGCATACGATTGGCCATCACGGCTTGTCCGGCCCATTTGGAGGGTCAAACTAGCCCCGAAGCGAGCATACGTCTCATTTTGACGATTTTCGTGTGCTATAGCACACCATTTTTTGGGTGATTCGGATTCCGACGTCAAAAATGCCAAATTTGTTCGTGGACGTCCGTCAAGACCTTGTCTATGCATACGGTTGTCCATCACGGCTTGTCCGGCCCATTTTGAGGGTCAAACGAGCCACGAAGCGAGCATACGCCTCATTTTCACGATTTTCGTGTGCTACAGCACACCATTTTTTGGGTGATCTGGATTCCGACGTCAAAAATGCCAAATTTTTTCGTGGACGTCCGTCAAGACCTTGTCTATGCATACGGTTGGCCATCACGGCTTGTCCGGCCCATTTGGAGGGTCAAACGAGCCCCGAAGCGAGTATACGCCTCATTTCGACGATTTTCGTGTGCTATAGCACACCATTTTTTGGGTGATCCGGATTCCAACGTCAAAAATGCCAAATTTGTTCGTGGACGTCCGTCAAGACCATGTCTATGCATACGGTTGGCCATCACGGCTTGTCCGGCTCATTTGGAGGGTCAAACGCACCCCGAAGCGAGCATACGCCTCATTTCGACGATTTTCGTGTGCTATAGCACACCATTTTTTGGGTGATCCGGATTCCGACGTCAAAAATGCCAAATTTTTTTGTGGACGTCCGTCAAGACCTTGTCTATGCATACGGTTAGCCATCACGGCTTATCCGGCCCATTTGGAGGGTCAAACGTGCCCCGAAGCGAGCATACGCTTCATTTCAACGATTTTCAAGTGCTATAGCACACCAATTTTTGGGTGATCCGGATTCCGATGTCAAAAATGCCTAATTTGTTTATGGACGTCCGTCAAGACCTTGTCTATGCATACGGTTGTCCATCACGGCTTTTCCGGCCCATTTGGAGAGTCAAACGAGCCCCGAAGCGAGCATACGCCTCATTTCGATGATTTTCGTGTGCTATAGCACACTATTTTTTGGGTGATCCGGATTTCGACGTCAAAAATGCCAAATTTGTTCATGGACGTCCGCCAAGACCTTGTCTATGCATACGGTTGGCCATCACGGCTTGTCCGGCCCATTTGGAGGGTCAAATGAGCCCCGAAGCGAGCATACGCCTCATTTCGATAATTTTCATGTGCTATAGCACACCATTTTTTGGGTGATCCGGATTCCGACGTCAATAATGCCAAATTTGTTCGTGGACGTCCGTCAAGACCATGTCTATGCATACGGTTGGCCATCACGGCTTGTCCGGCCCATTTAGAGGGTCAAACAAGCCCCGTAGCGAGCATACGCCTCATTTTGACGATTTTCGTGTGCTATAGCACACCATTTTTTTGGTGATCCGGATTCCGACATCAAAAATGCCAAATGTTTTCGTGGACGTCCGTCAAGACCTAATCTTTGCATACGGTGTGCCATCACGGCTTGTCCGGCCCATTTGGAGGGTCAAACGAGCCCCGAAGCTAGCATACGCCTCATTTTGACGATTTTCGTGTGCTATATCACACTATTTTTTGGGTGATACGGATTCCGACATCAAAAATGGCAAATTTGTTCGTGGACGTCCGTCAAGACCTTTTCTATGCATACGGTTGGCCATCACGGATTGTCCGGCCCTTTTGGAGGGTCAAACGAGCCCCAAAGCGAGCATACACCTCATTTCGACGATTTTCGTGTGCTATAGCACACCATTTTTGGGGTGATCCGGATTCCGACGTCAAAAATGCCAAATCTTTTCGTGGACGTCCGTCAAGACCTTGTCTATGCATATGGTTGGCCATCACGGCTTGTTCGGCCCATTTGGAGGGTCAAACGAGCCCCGAAGCGAGCATACGCCTCATTTGGACGATTTTCGTGTGCTATATCACACCATTTTTTGGGTGATCCGGATTCCGACGTAAAAAATGCCTAATTTGTTTGTGTACATCCGTCAAGACCTTGTCTATGCATACGGTTGGCCATCACTGCTTGTCCGGCCCTTTTGGAGGATCAAACGAGCCCCGTAGCGAGCATACGCCTCATTTCGACGATTTTCGTGTGCTATAGTACACCATTTTTTGGGTGATCCGGATTCTGACGTCAAAAATGCCAAATTGTTTCGTGGACGTCTGTCAAGACCTTGTCTATGCATACGGTTGGCCATCACGGCCCATTTGGAGGGTCAAACAAGCCCCGAAGCGAGCATACGCCTCATTTCGACGATTTTCGTGTGCTATAGCACACCATTATTTGGGTGATCCGGATTCCGACGTCAAAAATGTCAAATTTTTTTGTGGACGTCCGTGAAGACCTTGTCTATGCATATGGTTGGCCATCACGGCTTATCCGGCACATTTGGAGGGTCAAACGTGCCCCGAAGCGAGCATACGCTTCATTTCGACGATTTTCGTGTGCTATAGCACACCATTTTTTGGGTGATCTGGATTCCGACGTCAAAAATGCCAAATTTTTTCGTGGACGTCCGTCAAGACCTTGTCTATGCATACGGTTGGCCATCACGGCTTGTCCGGCCCATTTGGAGGGTCAAACGAGCCCCGAAGCGAGCATACGCCTCATTTCGACGTTTTTCGTGTGCTATAACACACCATTTTTTGGGTGATCCGGATTCCGACTTAAAAAATGCCAAATTTGTTCGCGGACGTCCGTCGAGACCTTTTCTATGCATACGATTGGCCATCACGGGTTGTCCGGCCCATTTGGAGGGTCAAACGAGCCCCGAAGCGAGCATACCCCTCATTTCGACGATTTTCGTGTGCTATATCACACTATTTTTTGGGTGATATGGATTCCGACGTCAAAAATGCCAAATTTGTTCGTGGACGTCCGTCAAGACCTCGTCTATCCATACGGTTGGCCATCACGGCTTGTCCGGCCTATTTAGAGGGTCAAACGAGCCCCGAAGCGAGCATATGCCTCATTTCAACGATTTTCGTGTGCTATAGCACACCATTTTTTGGGTGATCCGGATTCCAAAGTCAAAAATGCCAATTTTTTTCGTGGACGTCCGTCAAGACCTTGTCTATGCATACGGTTGGCCATCACGGCTTGTACGACCCATTTGGAGGGTCAAACGAGCCCCGAAGCGAGCCTATGCCTCATTTCGTCGATTTTAGTGTGCTATAGCACACCATTTTTTGGGTGATCCAGATTCCGACGTCAAAAATGCCAAATTTTTTCGTGGACGTCCTTCAAGACCTTGTCTATGCATACAGTTGGCCATCACGGCTTGTCCGACCCATTTGGAGGGTCAAACGAGCCCCGAAGCGAGCATACGCCTCATTTCGACGATTTTCGTGTGCTATAGCAAACCATTTTTTGGGTGATCCGGATTCCGACGTCAAAAATGCCAAATTTTTTCGTGGACTTCCGTCAAGACCTTGTATATGCATACGGTTGGCCATCACGGCTTGTCCGGCCCATTTGGAGGGTCAAACGAGCCCCGAAGCGAGCATACGCCTCATTTCGACGATTTTCGTGTGCTATAGCACACCATTTTTTGGGTGATCCGGATTCCGACTTAAAAAATGCCAAATTTGTTCGCGGACGTCTGTCAAGACCTTTTCTATGCATACGATTGTCCATCACGGGTTGTCCGGCCTATTTGGAGGGTCAAACGAGCCCCGAAGCGAGCATACCCCTCATTTCGATGATTTTTGTGTGCTACAGCACACCATTTTTTGGGTGATCGGGATTCCGACGTCAAAAATTCCAAATTTTTTCGTGGAATCCGTCAAGACCTTGTCTATGCATACGGTTTGCCATCACGGCTTGTACGGCCCATTTGGAGGGTCAAACGAGCCCCGAAGCGAGCATACGACTCATTTCGACGATTTTCGTGTGCCATAGCACACCATTTTTTGGGTGATTCGGATTCCGGCGTCAAAAATGCCAAATTTTTTCATGGACGTCCGTCAAGACCTTGTCTATGCATATGGTTGGCCATCACGTCTTGTTCGGCCCATTTGGAGGGTCAAACGAGCCCTGAAGCGAGCATACGCCTCATTTCGATGATTTTTGTGTGCTATAGCACACCATTTTTTGGGTGATCCGGATTCCGACGTCAAAAATGCCAAATTTGTTCGTGGACGTCCGTCAAGACCTTGTCTATGCATACGGTTGGCCATCACGGATTTTCCGACCCATTTGGAAGGTCAAACGAGCCCCGAAGCGAGCATACGCCTCATTTCTTGGATTTTCGTGTGCTATTACACACCATTTTTTGGGTGATCCGGATTCCGACGTCAAAAATGCCAAATGTTTTCGTGGACGTCTTTCAAGACCTTGTGTATGCATACGGTTGGCCATCACGGCTTGTCCGGCCCATTTGGAGGGTCAAACGAGACCCGAAGTGAGCATACGCCTCATTTCGACGATTTTCGTTTGCTATAGCACACCATTTTTTGGGTGATCCGGATTCCGACGTCAAAAATGCAAAATTTTTTCGTAAACGTCCGTCAAGACCTTGTCTATGCATACGGTTGGCCATCACGGCTTGTCCGACCCATTTGGAGGGTCAAACGAGCCCCGAAGCGAGCATACGCCTCATTTCGACGATTTTCGTGTGCTATATCACACAATTTTTTGGGTGATCCGGATTCCGACGTCAAAAATGCCAAATTTTTTTGTGGACGTCCGTCAAGACCTTGTCTATCCATACGGTTGGCAATCACATCTTGTCCGACCCATTTGGAGGGTCAAACGAGCCCCGAAGTGAGCATACGCCTCATTTCAACGATATTCGTGTGCTATTGCACACCATATTTTGGGTGATCCGGATCCGACGTCAAAAATGCCAAATTTTTTCGTGGACGTCCATCAAGACCTTTTCTATGCATAATTTTTGCCATCACGGCTTTTCCGACCCATTTGGAGGGTCAAACGAGCCCCGAAGCGAGCATACGCCTCCTTTCGATGATTTTCGTGTGCTATAGCACACCATTTTTTGGGTGATCCGGATTCCGACGTCAAAAATGCCAAATTTTTTCGTGGATGTCCGTCAAGACCTTTTCTATGCATACGGTTGGACATCACGGCTTGTCCGACCCATTTGGAGGGTCAAACGAGCCCCGAAGCGAGCATACGCCTCATTTCGACGATTTTCGTGTGCTATAGCACACCATTTTTTGGGTGTTCCGGATTCCAACGTAAAAGATGCCAAATTTTTTTGTGGACGTCCGACAAGACCTTGTCTATGCATACGGTTGTCTATCACGGCTTGTCCGACCCATTTGGAGGGTCAAACGAGCCCCGAAGCGAGCATACGCCTCATTTCGATGATTTTCGTGTGCTATAGCACACCATTTTTTGGGTGTTCCGGATTCCGACGTCAAAAATGCCAAATTTTTTCGTGGACGTCTGTCAAGACCTTGTCTATGCATACGGTTGGCCATCACGGCTTGTCCGACCCATTAGGAGGGTCAAACAAGCCCCAAAGCGAGCATACGCTTCATTTCGATGATTTTCGTGTGCTATAGCACACCATTTTTTGGGTGATCCGGATTCCGACGTCAAAAATGCCAAATGTTTTCGTTGACGTCCGTCAAGACCTTGTTTATGCATACGGGGTGCCATCAAGGCTTGTTCGACCCATTTGGAGGGTCAAACGAGCCCCGAAGCGAGCATATGCCTCATTTCGACGATTTTCATGTGCTATAGCACACCATTTTTCGGGTCATCCGGATTCCGACATCAAAAATGCCAAATTTTTCCGTGGACGTCCGTCATGACCTTTTCTATGCATACGGTTGGACATCACGGCTTGTCCGACCCATTTGAAGGGTCAAACGAGCTCCGAAGCGAGCATACGCCTCATTTCGACGATTTTCATGTGCTATAGCACACCATTTTTCGGGTCATCCGGATTCCGACGTCAAAAATGCCAAATTTTTTCGTGGACGTCCGTCAAGACCTTTTCTATGCATACGGTTGGCCATCACGGCTTGTCCGACCCATTTGGAGGGCCAAACGAGCCCCAAAGCGAGCATTTGCCTCATTTCGACAATTTTCGTGTGCTATAGCACACCATTTTTTGGGTGATCCGGATTCCGACGTCAAAAATGCCAAATTTTTTCATGGACGTCCGTCAAGACCTTGTCTATGCATACGGTTATCCATCACGGCTTGTCCGGCCCACTTGGAGGGTCAAACGAGCCCCGAAGCGAGCATACGCCTCATTTCGACGATTTTAGTGTGCTATAGCACACCATTTTTTGGGTGATCCGGATTCCGACGTCAAAAATGCAAAAATTTTTCATAGACGTCTGTCAAGACCTTGTCTATGCATACGTTTGGCCATCACGGATTTTCCGACCCATTTGGAGGGTCAAACGAGCCCCGAAGCGAGCATACGCCTCATTTCGACGATTTTCGTGTGCTATAGCACACCATTTTTTGGGTGATCCGGATTCCGACGTCAAAAATGCCAAATGTTTTCGTGGACGTCCGTCACGACCTTGTCAATGCATACGGTTGGCCATCACGGCTTGTTCGACCCATTTGGAGGGTCAAACGATCCCCGAAGCGAGCATAAGCCTCATTTCGACGATTTTCGTGTGCTATAGCACACCATTTTTTGGGTGATCCGGATTTCAACGTCAAAAATGCCAAATTTTTTCGTGGACGTTCGTCAAGACATTGTCTATGCATACGGTTGGCCATCACGGATTGTCCGACCCATTTGGAGGGTCAAACGAGCCTCGAAGCGAGCATACGCATCATTTCGATGATTTTCGTGTGCTATAGCACACCATTTTTTGGGTGATCCGGATTCCGACGTCAAAAATGCCAAATTTTTTCGTGGACGTCCGTCAAGACCTTGTCTATGCATATGGTTGGCCATCACGGCTTGTCCGACCCATTTGGAGGGTCAAACGAGCCCCGAAGCGAGCATATGCCTCATTTTGATGATTTTCGTGTGCTATAGCACACCATTTTTTGGGTGATCCGGATTCCGACGTCAAAAATGCCAAAGTTTTTCGTGGACGTCCATCAAGACCTTGTCTATGCATACGGTTGGCCATCACGGCTTGTCCGACCCATTTGGAGGGTCAAACGAGCCCCGAAGCGAGCATACGCCTCATTTCGACGATTTTCGTGTGCTATAGCACACCATTTTTTGGGTGATCCGGATTTCGATGTCAAAAATGCCAAATTTTTTTGTGGACGTCCGTCAAGACCTTGTCTATGCATTCGGTTTGCCATCACGGCTTGTCTGACCCATTTGGAGGGTCAAACGAGCCCCGAAGCGAGCATACGCCTCATTTTGACGATTTTCACACCATTTTTTGGGTGATCCGGATTCCGACGTCAAAAATGCCAAATTTTTTCATGAACGCCCGTCAAGACCTTGTCTATGCATACGGTTGTCCATCACAGCTTGTCCGACCCATTTGGAGTGTCAAACGAGCCCCGAAGCGAGCATACGCCTCATTTCGACGATTTTCATGTGCTATAGCACACCATTTTTTGGGTGATCCGGATTCCAACGTCAAAAATGCCAAATTTTTTCATGGACATCCGTCAAGACCTTGTCTTTGCATACGGTTGGCCATCACGGCATGTTCGACCCATTTGGAGGGTCAAACGATCCCCGAAGCCAGCTTACGCCTCATTTCGATGATTTTCGTGTGCTATTGCACATTATATTTTGGGTGATCTGGATTCCGACGTCAAAAATGCCAAATTTTTTCGTGGACATCAGTCAAGACCTAGTATATGCATACGGTTGCCCATCAAGGCTTGTCCGACCCATTTGGAGGGTCAAACGAGCCCCGAATCGAGCATACGCCTCATTTCGACGATTTTCGTGTGCTATAGCACACCATTTTTTGGGTGATCCGGATTCCGACGTCAAAAATGCCAAATTTTTTCGTGGATGTCTGTCAAGACCTTGTCTATGCATACGGTTGGCCATCACGGCTTGTCAGACCTATTTGGAGGGTCAAACGAGCCCCGAAGCGAGCATACGCCTCATTTCGACGATTTTCGTGTGCTATAGCACACCATTTTTTGGGTGATCCGGATTCCAAGGTCACAAAAGCCAAATTTTTTCGTGGACATCCTTCAAGACCTAGTATATGCATACGGTTGTCCATCAAGGCTTGTCCGACCCATTTGGAGGGTCAAACGAGCCCCGAAGCGAGCATACGCCTCATTTCGACGATTTTCGTGTGCTATAGCACACCATTTTTTGGGTGATCCGGATTTCGACGTCAAAAATGCCAAATTTTTTTGTGGACGTCCGTCAAGACCTTTTCTATGAATACGGTTGAACATCACGGCTTGTCCGACCCATTTGGAAGGTCAAACGAGCCCCGAAGCCAGCATACGCCTCATTTCGACGATTTTCGTGTGCTATAGCACACCATTTTTTGGGTGATCCGGATTCCGAAGTAAAAAATGCCAAATTTTTTCATGGACGTCCGTCAAGACCTTGTCTGTGCATACGATTGGCCATCACGGCTTGTCCGACCCATTTGAAGGGTCAAACGTCCCCAAAGCGAGCATACGCCTCATTTCGACGATTTTCGTGTGCTATAGCACACCATATTTTGGGTGATCCGGATTCCGACGTCAAAAATGCCAAATGTTTTCGTGGACGTCCGTCAAGACCTTGTCTTTGCATACGGTTGGCCTTCACGGCTTGTCCGACCCATTTGGAGGGTCAAACGAGCCCCGAAGCGAGCATACGCCTCCTTTCGACGATTTTCGTGTGCTATAGCACACCATTTTTTGGGTGATCCGGATTCCAACGTCAAAAATGCCAAATTTTTTCGTGGACGTCCGTCAAGACCTTGTCTATGCATACGGTTGGCTATCACGGCTTGTCAGACCCATTTGGAGGGTCAAACGAGCCCCGAAGCGAGCATACGCCTCATTTCGACGATTTTCGTGTGCTATAGCACACCATTTTTTGGGTGATCCGGATTCCAAGGTCACAAAAGCCATATTTTTTCGTGGACATCTATCAAGACCTAGTATATGCATATGGTTGGCCATCAAGGCTTGTCCGATCCATTTGGAGGGTCAAACGAGCCCCGAAGCGAGCATACGCCTCATTTTGATGATTTTCGTGTGCTATAGCACATTATTTTTTGGGTGATCCAGATTCCGACGTCAAAAATGCCAAATTTTTTTGTGGACGTCCGTCAAGACCTTTTCTATGCATACGGTTGGCCATCACGGCTTGTCCGACCCATTTGGAGGGTCAAACGAGCCCCGAAGCGAGCATACGCCTCATTTCGACGATTTTCGTGTGCTATAGCACACCATTTTTTGGGTGATCCGGATTTCGATGTCAAAAATGCCAATTTTTTTTGTGGACGTCCGTCAATACCTTATTTATGCATTCGGTTGGCCATCACGGCTTGTACGACCCATTTGGAGGATCAAATGAGCCCCGAAGCGAGCATACGCCTCATTTCGAACAATTTTCATGTGCTATAGCACACCATTTTTTGGGTGATCCAGATTCCGACGTCAAAAATGCCAAATTTTTTTGTGGACGACTGTCAAGACCTTTTCTATGCATACGGTTGGCCATCACGGCTTGTCCGACCCATTTGGAGGGTCAAACGAGCCCCGAAGCCAGCATACGCCTCATTTCGATGATTTTCGTGTGCTATAGCACACCATTTTTTGGGTGATCCGAATTTCGAAGTCAAAAATGCCAATCTTTTTCATGGACGTCCGTCAAGACCTTGTCTATGCATACGGTTGGCCATCACGGCTTGTCCGGCCCATTTGGAGGGTCTAAAAAGCCCCGAAGTGAGCATACGCCTCATTTCGACGATTTTCATGTGCTATGGCACACCATTTTTTGGGTGATCCGGATTCCGACGTTAAAAATGCCAAATTTTTCGTGGACGACCGTCAAGACCTTGTCTATGCATACGGTTGGCCATCACGGCCTGTCCGGCCCATTTGGAGGGTCAAACGAGCCCCGAAGCGAGCATACGCCTCATTTCGACGATTTTCGTGTGCTATAGCACACCATTTTTTGGGTGATCCGGATTCCGACGTCAAAAATGCCAAATTTTTTCATGGACGTCCGTCAAGACCTTGTCTATGCATACGGTTGGCCATCACGGCTTGTCCGACCCATTTGAAGGGTCAAACGATCCCCGAAGCGAGCATACGCCTCATTTCGACGATTTTCGTGTGCTATAGCACACCATATTTTGGGTGATCCGGATTCCGACGTCAAAAATGCCAAATTTTTTCGTGGACGTCCGTCAAGACCTTGTCTTTGCATACGGTTGGCCTTAACGGCTTGTCCGACCCATTTGGAGGGTCAAACGAGCCCCGAAGCGAGCATACGCCTCCTTTTGACGATTTTCGTGTGCTATAGCACACCATTTTTTGGGTGATCCGGATTCCAACGTCAAAAATGCCAAATTTTTTCGTGGACGTCCGTCAAGACCTTGTTTGTGCATACGGTTGGCCATCACGGCTTGTCAGACCCATTTGGAGGGTCAAACGAGCCCCGAAGCGAGCATACGCCTCATTTCGACGATTTTCGTGTGCTATAGCACACCATTTTTTGGGTGATCAGGATTCCAAGGTCACAAAAGCCATATTTTTTCGTGGACATCCATCAAGACCTAGTATATGCATACGGTTGGCCATCAAGGCTTGTCCGACCCATTTGGAGGGTCAAACGAGCCTCGAAGCGAGCATACGCCTCATTTCGACGATTTTCGTGTGCTATAGCACACCATTTTTTGGGTGATCCGGATTCCGACGTCAAAAATGCCAAATTTTTTTGTGGACGTCCGTCAAGACCTTTTCTATGCATACGGTTGGCCATCACGGCCTGTCCGACCCATTTGGAGGGTCAAACGAGCCCTGAAGCCAGCATACGCCTTATTTCGATGATTTTCGTGTGCTATAGCACACCATTTTTTGGGTGATCCGAATTCCGAAGTCAAAAATGCCAATATTTTTCATGGACATCAGTCAAGACCCTGTCTATGCATACGGTTGGCCATCATGGCTTGTCCGACCCATTTGAAGGGTCAAACGATCCCCGAAGCGAGCATACGCCTCATTTCGACGATTTTCGTGTGTTATAGCACACCATTTTTTGGGTGATCTGGATTCCGACGTCAAAAATGCTAAATTTTTTCGTGGACGTCCGTCAAGACCTTGTCTATGCATACGGTTGGCCATCATAGCTTGTCCGACCCATTTGGAGGGTCAAACGAGCCCCGAAGCGAGCATACGCCTCATTTCGACGATTTTCGTGTGCTTTAGCACACCATTTTTTGGGTGATGTGGATTCTGACGTCAAAAATGCCAAATTTTTTCGTGGACGTCCGTCAAGACCTTGTGTATGCATACGGTTGGCCATCACGGCTTTTCCGACCCATTTGGAGGGTCAAACGAGCCCCGAAGCGAGCATACGCCTCATTTCGATGATTTTCGTGTGCTATAGCACACCATTTTTTGGGTGATCCGGATTCTGACGTCAAAAATGCCAAATTTTTTCGTGGACGTCCGTCAAGACCTTGTCTATGCATACGGTTGGCCATCACGGCTTTTCCGACCCATTTGGAGGGTCAAACGAGCCCCGAAGCGAGCATATGCCTCATATCGACGATTTTCATGTGCTATAGCACACCATTTTTTGGGTGATCCGGATTTCGATGTCAAAAATGCCAAATTTTTTTGTGGACGTCCGTAAATACCTTATTTATGCATACGGTTGGCCATCACGGCTTGTACAACCCATTTGGAGGGTCAAATGAGCCCCGAAGCGAGCATACGCCTCATTTCGAACAATTTTCATGTGCTATAGCACACCATTTTTTGGGTGATCCAGATTCCGACGTCAAAAATGCCAAATTTTTTTGTGGACGTCCGTCAAGACCTTTTCTATGCATACGGTTGGCCATCATGGCTTGTCCGACCCATTTGGAGGGTCAAACGAGTCCCGAAGCCAGCATACGCCTCATTTCGATGATTTTCGTGTGCTATAGCACACCATTTTTTGGGTGATCCAAATTCCGAAGTCAAAAATGCCAATCTTTTTCATGGACGTCCGTCAAGACCTTGTCTATGCATACGGTTGGCCATCACGGCTTGTCCGGCCCATTTGGAGGGTCAAACGAGCCCCGAAGTGAGCATACGCCTCATTTCGACGATTTTCGTGTGCTATAGCACACCATTTTTTGGGTGATCCGGATTCCGACGTCAAAAATGCCAAATTTTTTCGTGGACGTCCGTCAAGACCTTGTCTATGCATACGGTTGGCCATCACGGCTTGTCCGACCTATTTGGAGGGTCAAACGAGCCCCGAAGCGAGCATACGCCTCATTTCGACGATTTTCATGTGCTATAGCACACCATTTTTTGGGTGATCCGGATTCCAACGTCAAAAATGCCAAATGTTTTCGTGGATGTCTATCAAGACCTTGTCTATGCATACGGTTGGCCATCGCGGCTTGTCCGACCCATTTGGAGGGTCAAATGAGCCCCGAAGTGAGCATACGCCTCATTTCGACGATTTTCATGTGCTATAGCACACCATTTTTTGGGTGATCCAGATTCCGATGTCAAAAATGCCAAAATGTTTTCGTGGTCGTCCGTCAAGACCTTGTCTATGTATACGGTTGTCCATCACGGCTTGTCCGACCCATTTGTAGTGTCAAACGAGCCCCGAAGCGAGCATACGCCTCATTTCGACGATTTTCGTGTGCTATAGCACACCATTTTTTGGGTGATCCGGATTCCGACGTCAAAAATGCCAAATTTTTTCGTGGACGTCCGTCAAGACCTTGTCTATGCATACGGTTGGCCATCACGGCTTGTCCGACCCATTTGGAGGGTCAAACGAGCCCCGAAGCGAGCATACGCCTCATTTCGACGATTTTCATGTGCTATAGCACACCATTTTTTGGGTGATCCGGATTCCAACGTCAAAAATGCCAAATGTTTTCGTGGATGTCTATCAAGACCTTGTCTATGCATACGGTTGGCCATCGCGGCTTGTCCGACCCATTTGGAGGGTCAAATGAGCCCCGAAGTGAGCATACACCTCATTTCGACGATTTTCGTGTGCTATAGCACACCATTTTTTGGGTGATTCGGATTCCGACGTCAAAAATGCCAAATTTTTTCGTGGACGTCCGTCAAGACCTTGTCTATGCATACGGTTGGCCATCACGGCTTGTCCGACCCATTTGGAGGGTCAAACAAGCCCCGAAGCGAGCATACGCCTCATTTCGACGATTTTCGTGTGCTATAGCACACCATTTTTTGGGTGATCCGGATTCCGACGTCAAAAATGCCAAATTTTTTCGTGGACGTCCGTCAAGAACTTGTCTATGCATACAGTTGGCCATCACGGCTTGTCCGACCCATTTAGAGGGTCAAACGAGCCCCGAAGCGAGCATACGCCTCATTTCGACGATTTTCGTGTGCTATAGCACACCATTTTTTGGGTGATCCGGATTCCGACGTCAAAATGCCAAATTTTTTCGTGGACGTCCGTCAAGACCTTGTCTATGCATACGGTTTGCCATCACGGCTTGTCCGGCCCATTTAGAGGGTCAAACGAGCCCCGAAGCGAGCATACGCCTCATTTCGACGATTTTTGTGTACTATAGGACACCATTTTTTGGGTGATCCGGATTCCGACGTCAAAAATGCCAATTTTTTTCGTGGACGTCCGTCAAAACCTTTTTTGTGCATACGGTTGGCCATCACGGCTTGTCCGACCCATTTGGAGGGTCAAACGAGCCCTGAAGCGAGCATACGCCTCATTTTGACGATTTTCGTGTGCTATAGCACATCATTTATTGGGTGATCTGTATTCCAATGTAAAAAATGCCAAATTTTTTTGTGGACGTCCGTCAAGACCTTGTCTGTGCATACGGTTGGCCATCACAGCTTGTCTGACCCATTTGGAGGGTCAAACGAGCCCCGAAGCGAGCATACGCCTCATTTCGACGATTTTCGTGTGCTATAGCACACCATTTTTTGGGTGATCCGGATTCCGACGTCAAAATGCCAAATTTTTTCGTGGACGTTCGTCAAGACCTTGTCTATGCATACAGTTAGCCATCACGGCTTGTCCGACCTATTTGGAGGGTCAAACGAGCCCCGAAGCGAGCATACGCCTCATTTCGACAATTTTCATGTGCTATAGCACACCATTTTTTGGGTGATCCGTTCTGACGTCAAAAATGCCAAATTTTTTCGTGGACGTTCGTCAAGACCTTGTCTATGCATACGGTTGGCCATCACGGCTTGTCCGACCCATTTGGAGGGTCAAACGAGCCCCGAAGCGAGCGTACGCCTCATTTCGATGATTTTCGTGTGCTATAGCACACCATTTTTGGGTGATCCAGATTCCGACGTCAAAAATGCCAATTTTTTTCGTGAACGTCCGTCAAGACCTTTTCTATGCATACAGTTGGCCATCACGGCTTGTCCAACCCATTTGGAGGGTCAAACGAGCTCTGAAGCGAGCATACGCGTCATTTCGACGATTTTCGTGTGCTATAGCACACCATTTTTTGGATGATCCGGATTCCGACGTCAAAAATGCCAATTTTTTTCGTGGACATCCGTCAAGACCTTGTCTATGCACACGGTTGTCCATCACGGCTTGTCCAATCCATTTGGAGGGTCAAACGAGCCCCGAAGCGAGCATACGCCTTATTTCGATGATTTTCGTGTGCTATAGCACACCATTTTTTGGGTGATCCGGATTCCGACGTCAAAAATGCTTCATTTTTTCGTGGACGTCCGTCTAGACCTTGTCTATGCATACGGTTGGCCATCACAGCTTGTCCGACCCATTTGGAGGGTCAAACGAGCCCCGAAGCGAGCATACGCCTCGTTTTGATGATTTTCGTGTGCTATAGCACACCATTTTTTGGGTGATCCGGATTCTGACGTAAAAAATGCCACATTTTTTCGTGGACGTCCTTCAAGACCTTGTCTATGCATACGGTTGGCCATCACGGCTTGTCCGACCCATTTGGAGGGTCAAACGAGCCCCGAAGCGAGTATACACCTCATTTTGACGATTTTCGTGTGCTATAGCACACCATTTTTTGGGTGATCCGGATTCCAACGTCAAAAATGCCAAATTTTTTCGTGGACGTCCGTAAAGACCTTGTCTATGCATACGGTTGGCCATCTCGTCTTGTCCGACCCATTTGGAGGGTCAAACAAGCCCCGAAGCGAGCATAATCCTTATTTTGACGATTTTCGTGTGCTATAGCACACCATTTTTTGGATGATCCGGATTCCGACGTCAAAAATGCCAAATTTTTTTTGGACGTCCTTCAAGACCTTGTCTATGCATACGGTTGGCCATCACGGCTTGTCCGACCCATTTGGAGGGTCAAACGAGCCCCGAAGCGAGCATACGCCTCATTTCGACGATTTTCGTGTGCTATAGCACACCATTTTTTGGGTGATCTGGATTCCAACGTCAAAAATGCCAAATTTGTTCGTGGACGTCCGTCAAGACCTTGTCTATGCATACGGTTGGCCATCACGGCTTGTCCGGCCCATTTGGAGGGTCAAACAAGCCCCGAAGCGAGCATACGCCTCATTTCGACGATTTTTGTGTGCTATAGCACACCATTTTTTGGGTGATCCAGATTCCGACGTCAAAAATGCCAAATTTTTTTGGACGTCCATTAAGACCTTGTCTATGCATATGGTTGGCCATCACGTCTTGTCCAACCCATTTGGAGGGTCAAACGTGCCCCGAAGCGAGCATACGCCTCATTTCGACGATTTGCGTGTGCTATAGCACACCATTTTTTGGGTGATCCGGATTCCGATGTCAAAAATGCCAAATTTTTTCGTGGACGTCCGTCAAGACCTTGTCTATGCATACGGTTGGCCATCACGTCTTGTCTGACCCATTTGATGGGTCAAACGAGCCCTGAAGCGAGCATACGCCTCATTTCGACGATTTTCGTGTGCTATAGCACACCATTTTTTGGGTGATCCAGATTCTGATGTCAAAAATGCCAAATTTTTTCGTGGACGTCCGTCAAGACCTTGTCTATGCATACAGTCGGCCATCACGTCTTTTCCGACCCATTTGGAGGGTCAAACGAGCCCCGAAGCGAGCATACGCCTCATTTCGACGATTTTCGTGTGCTATAGCACACCATTTTTTGGGTGATCCGGATTTCGACATCAAAATGCCAAATTTTTTCGTGGACGTCCGTCAAGACCTTGTCTATGCATACGATTGGCCATCACGGCTTGTCCGACCCATTTGGAGGGTCAACCGAGCCCCGAAGCAAGCATACGCCTCATTTTGACGATTTTCGTGTGCTATAGCACACCATTTTTTGGGTGATCCGGATTCCGACGTCAAAAATGCCAAATTTTTTCATGGACGTCCGTCAAGACCTTGTCTATGCATACGGTTGGCCATCACAGCTTGTACGACCCATTTGGAGGGTCAAACGAGCCCCGAAGCGAGCATACGCCTCATTTAGACGATTTTCGTGTGCTATAGCACACCATTTTTTGGGTGATCCGGAATCCGAAATCAAAAATGCCAAATTTTTTTGTGGACGTCCGTCAAGACCTTGTCTATGCATAAGGTTGGCCATCACGGCTTGTTCGACCCATTTTGAGGGTCAAATGAGCCCCGAAGCGAGCATATGCCTCATTTCGACGATTTTTGTGAACTATAGCACACCATTTTTTGGGTTATCCGGATTCCGACGTCAAAAATTCCAAATTTATTCGTGGAAGTCCGTAATGACCTTGTCTATGCATAAGGTTGGCCATCACGTCTTTTCTGACCCATTTGGAGGGTCAAACGAGCCCCGAAGCGAGCATATGCCTCATTTCGACGATTTTCGTGTGCTATAGCACACCATTTTTTGGGTGATCCGGATTCCGACGTCAAAAATGCCAAATTTTTTCGTGGACGTCCTTCAAGACCTTGTCTATGCATACGGTTGGCCATCACGGCTTGTCCGTCCCATTTGGAGGGTCAAACGAGCCCCGAAGCGAGCATACGCCTCATTTCGACGATTTTCGTATGCTATGGCACACCATTTTTTGGGTGATCCGGATTCCGAAGTCAAAAATGCCTAATGTTTTCGTGGACGTCCGTCTAGACCTGGTCTATGCATACGGTTGGCCATCACGGCTTGTCCGACCCATTTGGAGGGTCAAACGAGCCCCGAAGCGAGCATACGCCTCATTTCGATGATTTTCAGTGTGATCCGGATTCCGACGTCAAAAATGCCACATTTTTTCGTGGACGTCCGTCAAGACCTTGTCTATGCATACGGTTGGCCATCACGTCTTGTCTGACCCATTTGGAGGGTCAAACGAGCCCCGAAGCGAGCATACTCCTCATTTTGATGATTTTCGTGTGCTATAGCACACCATCTTTTGGTTGATCCGGATTCCGACGTCAAAAATAACAAAATTTTTCGTGGACGTCCGTCAAGACCTTGTCTATGCATACGGTTGGCCATCACGGCTTGTTCGACCCATTTGGAGGGTCGAACGAGCCCCGAAGCAAGCATACGCCTCATTTCGACGATTTTCGTGTGCCATAGCACACCATTTTTTGGGTGATCCGGATTCCGACGTCAAAAATGCCAAATTTTTTTGTGGATGTCCGTCAGGACCTTGTCTATGCATACGGTTGGCCATCAAGGCTTTTCCGACCCATTTGGAGGGTCAAACGAATCAAGCATACGCCTCATTTCGACGATTTTCGTGTGCTATAGCACACCATTTTTTGGGTGATCCAGATTCCGACGTCAAAAATGCCAAATTTTTTTGTGGACGTCCGTCAAGACCTTGTCTATGCATACGGTTGGCCATCACGGCTTGTCCGACCCATTTGGAGGGTCAAACGAGCCCTGAAGCGAGCATACACCTAATTTCGACAATTTTCGTGTGCTATAGCACACCATTTTCTGGGTGATCCAGATTCCGACGTCAAAAATGCCAAATTTTTTCATGGACGTCCGTCAAGACCTTTTCTATGCATACGGTTGGCCATCACGGCTTGTCCGACCCATTTGGAGGGTCAAACGAGCCCTGAAGCAAGCATACGCCTCATTTTGACGATTTTCGTGTGCTATAGCACACCATTTTTTGGGTGATCCGGAATCCGACGTCAAAAATGCTAACTTTTTTCGTAGACGTCCGTCAAGACCTTATCTATGCATACTGTTGGACATCACGGCTTGTCCGACCCATTTGGAGGGTCAAACGAGCCGCGAAGTGAGCATACACCTCATTTCGATGATTTTCGTGCACACCATTTTTTGGGTGATCCGGATTCCGACGTCAAAAATGCCAAAGTTTTTCGAGGACGTCCGTCAAGACCTTGTCTATGCATACGGTTGGCCATCACGGCTTGTCCGACCCATTTGGAGGGTCAAACGAGCCCCGAAGCGAGCATACGCCTCATTTCGTTGATTTTCGTGTACAATAGCACACCATTTTTTGGGTGATCTGGATTCCGACGTCAAAAATGCCAAATTTTTTTGTGGATGTCCGTCAAGACCTTGGCTATGCATACGGTTGGCCATCACGGCTTGTCAGACCCATTTGGAGGGTCAAACGAGCCCCGAAGCGAGCATACGCCTCATTTCGACGATTTTCGTGTGCTACAGCACACCATTTTTTGGGTGATCCGTATTCCGACATAAAAAATGCCAAATATTTTCGTGGACGTCCGTCAAGACCTTGTCTATGCATACGATTGGCCATCACGGCTTGTCCGACCCATTTGGAGGGTCAAACGAGCCCCGAAGTGAGCATACGCCTCATTTCGACGATTTTCATGTGCTATAGCACACCATTTTTTGGGTGATCCGGATTCCGACGTCAAAAATGCAAAAAATTTTCATGGACGTCCGTTAAGACCTTGTCTATGCATACGGTTGGCCATCACGGCTTGTCCGACCCATTTGGTGGGTCAAACGATCCCTGAAGTGAGCATACGCCTCATTTCGACGATTTTCGTGTGCTACAGCACACCATTTTTTGGGTGATCCAGATTTCGACGTCAAAATGCCAAATTTTTTCGTGGACGTCCGTCAAGACCTTTTTTGTGCATACGATTGGCCATCACGGCTTCTCCGACCCATTTGGAGGGTCAAACGAGCCCCGAAGCGAGCATACTCCTCATTTCGATGATTTTCGTGTGCTATAGCACACCATTTTTTGGGTGATCCGGATTTCGACGTCAAAAATGCCAAATTTTTTCGTGGACGTCCGTCAAGACCTTGTCTATGCATGCGGTTGGCCATATCGGCTTGTCCGACCCATTTGGAGGGTCAAACGAGCCCCGAAGCAAGCATACGCCTCATTTCGACGATTTTCGTGTGCTGCAGCACACCATTTTTTGGGTGATCCGTATTCCGACGTCAAAAATGCCAAATTTTTTCGTGGACGTCCGTCAAGACCTTGTCTATGCATACGGTTGGCCATTACGGCTTGTCCGACCCATTTGGAGGGTCAAACGAGCCCCGAAGCGAGCATACGCCTCATTTCGATGATTTTCGTATGCTATTGCACACCATTTTTTGGGTGATCCAGATTCCGACGTCAAAAATGCTAAATCTTTTCGTGGACGTCCGTCAAGACCATGTCTCTGCATACGGTTGGCCATCACGGCTTGTCCGACCCATTTGGAGGGTCAAACGAGCCCCAAAGCGAGCATACGCCTCATTTCGACGATTTTCGTGTGCTACAGCACACCATTTTTTGGGTGATCCGGATTCCGACGTCAAAAATGCCAAACATTTTCCTGGACGTCCGTCAAGACCTTGTCTATGCATACGGTAGGCCATCACGGCTTGTCCGACCCATTTGGAGGGTCAAACGAGCCCCGAAGCGAGCATACGCCTCATTTCGACGATTTTCGTGTGCACACCATTTTTTGGGTGATCCGGATTCCGACGTCAAAAATGCCAAATTTTTTTGTGGACGTCCGTCAAGACCTTGTCTATGCATACGGTTGGCCATCACGGCTTGTCCGACCCATTTGGAGGGTCAAACGAGCCCCGAAGCAAGCATACGCCTCATTTCGATGATTTTCGTGTGCACACCATTTTTTGGGTGATCCGGATTCCAACGTCAAAAATGCCAAACTTTTTCGTGGACGTCCGTCAAGACCTTGTCTATGCATACGGTTGGCCATCACGGCTTGTCTGACCCATTTGGAGGGTCAAACGAGCCCCGAAGCGAGCATGTGCCTCATTTCGACGATTTTCGTGTGCTATAGCACACCATTTTTTGGGTGATCCGTATTCCGACGTCAAAAATGTCAAATTTTTTGTGGACGTCCGTCAAGACCTTGTCTATGCATATGGTTGGCCATCACGGCTTGTCCGACCCATTTGGAGGGTCAAACGAGCACCGAAGCGAGCATATGCCTCATTTCGACGATTTTCGTGTGCTATAGGACACCATTTTTTTGGTGATCCGGATTCCGACGTCAAAAATGCCAAATTTTTTAGTGGACATCCGTCAAGACCTTGTCTATGCATAAGGTTGGCCATCAAGTCTTGTCCGACCCATTTGGAGGGTCAAACGAGCCCCGAAGCGAGCATACGCCTCATTTCGACGATTTTCGTGTGCTACAGCACACCATTTTTTGGGTGATCCGTATTCCGACATCAAAAATGCCAAATTTTTTTGTGTACGTCTGTCAAGACCTTGTCTATGCATACGGTTGGCCATCACGGCTTGTCCGACCCATTTGGAGGGTCAAACGAGCTCCGAAGCGAGCATACGCCTCATTTCGATGATTTTCGTGTGCACACCATTTTTTGGGTGATCCAGATTCCGACGTAAAAAATGCTAAATTTTTTCATGGACGTCCGTCAAGACCTTTTCTATGCATACGGTTGGCCATCACGGCTTGTCCGATCCATTTGGAGCGTCAAACGAGCCCCGAAGCGAGCATACGCCTCATTTCGACGATTTTCGTGTGCTAAAGCACACCATTTTTTGGGTGATCCGGATTCCGACGTCAAAAATGCCAAATTTTTTCGTGGACGTCCGTCAAGACCTTGTCTATGCATACAGTTTGCCATCACGGCTTGTCCGACCAATTTGGAAGGTCAAACGAGCCCCGAAGAGAGCATACACCTCATTTCGACAATTTTCGTGTGCTATAGCAAACCATTTTTTGGGTGATCCGAATTCCGACGTCAAAAATGCCAAATTTTTTTGTGGACGTCCGTCAAGACCTTGTCTATGCATACAGTTGGCAATCACGGCTTGTTCGACCCATTTAGAGGGTCAAACGAGCCCCGAAGCGAGCATACGCCTCATTTCGACGATTTTCGTGTGCACACCATTTTTTGGGTGATCCGGATTCCGACGTCAAAAATGCCAAATTTTTTCGTGGACGTCCGTCAAGACCTTGTCTATGCATACGGTTGGCCATCACGGCTTCGCTGACCCATTTGGAGGGTCAAACGAGCCCCGAAGCAAGCATACGCCTCATTTCGACGATTTTCGTGTGCTACAGCACACCATTTTTTGGGTGATCCGTATTCTGACGTCAAAAATGTCAAATTTTTTGTGGACGTCCGTCATGACCTTGTCTATGCATACGGTTGGCCATCACGGCTTGTCCGACCCATTTGGAGGGTCAAACGAGCTCCGAAGCGAGCATACGCCTCATTTCGACGATTTTCGTGTGCTGTAGCACACAATTTTTTGGGTGATCCAGATTCCGACGTAAAAAATGCCAAAAGTTTTCGTGGACGTCCGTCAAGGCCTTGTCTATGCATACAGTTGGCAATCACGGCTTGTCCGACCCATTTGGAGGGTCAAACGAGCCCCGAAGCGAGCATACGCCTCATTTCGATGATTTTCGTGTGCTGTAGCACACAATTTTTTAGGTTACCCAGATTTTGACGTAAAAAATGCCAAATTTTTTCATGGACGTCCGTCAAGACCTTGTCTATGCATACGGTTGGCCATCACGGCCTTTCTGACCCATTTGGAGGGTCAAACAAGCCCCGAAGTGAGCATACGCCTCATTTCGACGATTTTCGTGTGCTATAGCACACCATTTTTTGGGTGATCCGGATTCCGACGTCAAAAATGCCAAATTTTTTTGTGGACGTCCCTCAACACCTTGTCTATGCACACGGTTGGCCATCACGGCTTGTCCGACCCTTTTGGAGGGTCAAACGAGCCCCGAAGCGAGCATACGCCTCATTTCGACGATTTTCGTGTGCTATAGCACACCATTTTTTGGGTGATCCGGATTCCGACGTCAAAAATGCCAAATTTTTTCGTGGACGTCCGTCAAGACCTTGTCTATGCATACAGTTGGACATCACGGCTTGTCCGACCCATTTGGAGGGTCAAACGAGCCCCGAAGCGAGCATACGCCTCATTTCGACGATTTTCATGTGCTATAGCACACCATTTTTTGGGTGATCCGGATTCCGACGTCAAAAATGCCAAATTTTTTCGTGGACATCCGTCAAGACCTTGTCTTTGCATACGGTTGGACATCACGGCTTGTCCGACCCATTTGGAGGGTCAAACGAGCCCCGAAGAGAGCATACGCCTCATTTCGACGATTTTCATGTGCTATAGCACACCATTTTTTGGGTGATCCGGATTCCGACGTCAAAAATGCCAAATATTTTCGTGGACATCCGTCAAGACCTTGTCTTTGCATACGGTTGGACATCACGGCTTGTCCGACCCATTTGGAGGGTCAAACGAGCCCCGAAGCAAGCATACGCCTCATTTCGACGATTTTCATGTGCTATAGCACACCATTTTTTGGGTGATCCGGATTCCGACGTCAAAAATGCCAAATTTTTTTGTGGACGTCCGTCAAGACCTTGTCTATGCATACGGTTGGCAATCACGGCTTGTCCGACCCATTTGAAGGGTCAAACGAGCCCCGAAGCGAGCATACGCCTCATTTCGACGATTTTCTTGTGCTACAGCACACCATTTTTTGGGTGATCCGGATTTCGACGTCAAAAATGCCACATTTTTTCGTGGACGTCCGTCAAGACCTTGTCTATGAATACGGTTGGCCATCACGGCTTGTCCGACCCATTTGGAGGGTCAAACGAGCCCCGAAGCGAGCATACGCCTCATTTCGACAATTTTCGTGTGCTATAGCACACCATTTTTTGGGTGATCCGAATTCTGACGTCAAAAATGCCAAATTTTTTCGTGGACGTCCGTCAAGACCTTGTCTATGCATACGGTTGGCCATCACGGCTTGTCCGACCCATTTGGAGGGTCAAACGAGCCCCGAAGCGAGCATACGCCTTATTTTGACGATTTTTGTGCGCTATAATTTATTGGGTGATCCGGATTCCAACGTCAAAAATGCCAAAATTTTTCGTGGATGTCCGTCAAGACCTTGTCTATGCATACGGTTGGCCATCACGGCTTGTCCGACCCATTTGGAGGGTCAAACGAGCCCCGAAGCGAGCATACGCCTCATTTCGACGATTTTCATGTGCTATAGCACACCATTTTTTGGGTGATCCGGATTCCGACGTCAAAAATGCCAAATTTTTTCGTGGACATCCGTCAAGACCTTGTCTTTGCATACGGTTGGACATCACGGCTTGTCCGACCCATTTGGAGGGTCAAACGAGCCCCGAAGCGAGCATACGCCTCATTTCGACGATTTTCATGTGCTATAGCACACCATTTTTTGGGTGATCCGGATTCCGACGTCAAAAATGCCAAATGTTTTCGTGGACATCCGTCAAGACCTTGTCTTTGCATACGGTTGGACATCACGGCTTGTCCGACCCATTTGGAGGGTCAAACGAGCCCCGAAGCAAGCATACGCCTCATTTCGACGATTTTCGTGTGCTATAGCACACAATTTTTGGGGTGACCCAGATTCTGACGTAAAAAATGCCAAATGTTTTCGTGGACGTCCTTCAAGACCTTATCTATGCGTACAGTTGGCCATCACGGCTTGTCCGACCCATTTGGAGGGTCAAACGAGCCCCGAAGCGAGCATACGCCTCATTTCGACAATTTTCGTGTGCTACAGCACACCATTTTTTAAGTGATCCGTATTCCGACGTCAAAAATGTCAAATTTTTTGTGGACGTCCGTCAAGACCTTGTCTATGCATACGGTTGGCCATCACGGCTTGTCCGACCCATTTTTAGGGTCAAACGAGCTCCGAAGCAAGCATACGCCTCATTTCGATGATTTTCGTGTGCTGTAGCACACAATTTTTTGGGTGATCCAGATTCCGACGTAAAAAATGCCAAAAGTTTTCGTGGACGTCCGTCAAGACCTTGTCTATGCATACAGTTGGCCATCACGGCTTGTCCGACCCATTTGGAGGGTCAAACGAGCCCTGAAGCGAGCATACGCCTCATTTCGACGATTTTCATGTGCTATAGCACACCATTTTTTGGGTGATCCGGATTTCGACGTCAAAAATGCCAAATTTTTTCGTGGACGTCTGTCAAGACCTTTTATATGCATACAGTTTGCCATCACGGCTTGTACGACCTATTTGGAAGGTCAAACGAGCCCCGAAGCGAGCATACGCCTCATTTTGACGATTTTCGTGTGCTATAGCACACCATTTTTTGGGTGATCCAGATTCCGACGTCAAAAATGCCAAATTTATTCGTGGACATCCGTCAATACCTTGTCATTGCATATGGTTGTCCATCACGGCTTGTCCGACTCATTTGGAGGGTCAAACGAGCCCCGAAGCAAGCATACGCCTCATTTCGATGATTTTCGTGTGCTGTAGCACACAATTTTTTGGGTGATCCAGATTCCGACGTAAAAAATGCCAAAAGTTTTCATGGACGTCCGTCAAGACCTTGTCTATGCATACAGTTGTCCATCACGGCTTGTCCGACCCATTTGGAGGGTCAAACGAGCCCCGAAGCGAGCATACGCCTCATTTCGACGATTTTCATGTGCTATAGCACACCATTTTTTGGGTGATCCGGATTCCGACGTCAAAAATGCCAAATTTTTTCGTGGACGTCCGTCAAGACCTTGTCTATGCATACGGTTGGCAATCACGGCTTGTCCGACCCATTTGAAGGGTCAAACGAGCCCCGAAGCGAGCATACGCCTCATTTCGACGATTTTCGTGTGCTACAGCACACCATTTTTTGGGTGATCCGGATTTCGACGTTAAAAATGCCACATTTTTTCGTGGACGTCCGTCAAGACCTTGTCTATGAATACGGTTGGCCATTACGGCTTGTCCGACCCATTTGGAGGGTCAAACGAGCCCCGAAGCGAGCATACGCCTCATTTCGACAATTTTTGTGTGCTATAGCACACCATTTTTTGGGTGATCCGGATTCTGACGTCAAAAATGCCAAATTTTTTCGTGGACGTCCGTCAAGACCTTGTCTATGCATACGGTTGTCCATCACGGCTTGTCCGACCCATTTGGAGGGTCAAACGAGCCCCGAAGCGAGCATACGCCTTATTTTGATGATTTTTGTGCGCTATAATTTATTGGGTGATCCGGATTCCAACATCAAAAATGCCAAAATTTTTCGGGGATGTCCGTCAAGACCTTGTCTATGCATACGGTTGGCCATCACGGCTTGTCCGACCCATTTGGAGGGTCAAACGAGCCCCGAAGCGAGCATACACCTCATTTCGACGATTTTCATGTGCTATAATTTATTGGGTGATCCGGATTCCGACGTCAAAAATGCCAAATTTTTTCGTGGACGTCCGTCAAGACCTTGTCTATGCATACGGTTGGCCATCACGGCTTGTCCGACCCATTTGGAGGGTCAAACGAGCCCGGAAGCGAGCATACGCCTCATTTCGACGATTTTCGTGTGCTATAGCACACCATTTTTTGGGTGATCCAGATTCTGACGTCAAAAATGCCAAATTTTTTCGTGGACGTCCGTCTAGACCTTGTCTATGCATATGGTTGGCCATCACGGCTTGTCCGACCCATTTGGAGGGTCAAACGAGCCCCGAAGCGAGCATACGCCTCGTTTCGACGATTTTCGTGTGCTATAATTTATTGGGTGATCCGGATTCCGATGTCAAAAATGCCAAAAATTTTCGTGGACGTCCGTCAAGACCTTGTCTATGCATACGGTTGGCCATCACGGCTTGTACGACCCATTTGGAGGGTCAAACGAGCCCGGAAGCGAGCATACGCCTCATTTCGATAATTTTCGTGTGCTATAGAACACCATTTTTTGGGTGATCCGGATTCCGACGTCAAAAATGCGAAATTTTTTCGTGGACGTCCGTCAAGACCTTGTCTATGCATACGGTTGGCCATCACGGCTTGTCCGACCCATTTGGAGGGTCAAACGAGCCCCGAAGCGAGCATATGCCTCGTTTCGACGATTTTCGTGTGCTATAAGCACACCATTTTTTGGGTGATCCAGATTCCGACGTCAAAAATTCCAAATTTTTTCGTGGAAGTCCGTCAAGACCTTGTCTACGCATATGGTGTGTCATCACGGCTTGTCCGACCCATTTGGAGGGTCAAACGAGCCCCGAAGAGAGCATACGCCTCATTTCGACGATTTTCGTGTGCTATAGCACACCATTTTTTGGGTGATCCGGATTCCGACGTCAAAAATGCCAAATTTTTTCTTGGACGTCCGTCAAGATCTTGTCCATGCATACGGTTGGCCATCACGGCTTGTTCGACCCATTAGGAGGGTCAAACGAGCCCTGAAGAGAGCATACGCCTCATTTCGACGATTTTCGTGTGCTATAGCACACCATTTTTTGGGTGATCCGGATTCCGACGTCAAAAATGCCAAATTTTTTCGTGGACGCCCGTCAAGACCTTGTATATGCATACAATTGTCCATCACGTCTTGTCCGACCCATTTGGAGGGTCAAACGAGTCCCAAAGCGAGCATACGCCTCGTTTCGACGATTTTCGTGTGCTATAGCACACCATTTTTTGGGTGATCCGGATTCCGACGTCAAAAATGCCAAATTTTTTCATGGACGTCCGTCAAGACCTTGTCAATGCATACGGTTGGCCATCACGGCTTGTCCGACCCATTTGGAGGGTCAAACGAGCCCCGAAGCGAGCATACGCCTCATTTCGACGATTTTCGTGTGCTATGATTTATTGGGTGATCCGGATTCCGATGTCAAAAATGCCAAAATTTTTCGTGGACGTCCGGCAAGACCTTGTTTATGCATACGGTTGGACATCACGGCTTGTCCGACCCATTTGGAGGGTCAAAGGAGCCCGGAAGCGAGCATACGCCTCATTTCGACGATTTTCGCGTGCTATAGCACACCATTTTTTGGGTGATGCAGATTCCGACGTCAAAAATGCAAAAAAATTTCGTGGACGTCCGTCAAGACCTTGTCTATGCATACGGCGTGCCATCACGGCTTGTCCGACCCATTTGGAGGGTCAAACGAGCCCCGAAGCAAGCATACGCCTCATTTCAATGATTTTCGTGTGCTATAGCACACCATTTTTTGGGTGATTCGGATTCCGACGTCAAAAATGCCAAATTTTTTCGTGGACGTCCGTCAAGACCTTTTCTATGCATACGGTGTGCCATCACGGCTTGTCCGACCCATTTGGAGGGTCAAACGAGCCCCGAAGAGAGCATACGCCTCATTTTGACGATTTTCGTGTGCTATAGCACACCATTTTTTGGGTGATCCGGATTCCGACGTCAAAAATGCCAAAATTTTTCGTGGACGTCCGTCAAGACCTTGTCTATGCATACGGTTGGCCATCACGGCTTATCCGACCCATTTGGAGGGTCAAACGAGCCTGAAGCGAGCATACGCCTCGTTTCGACGATTTTCGTGTGCTATAAGCACACCATTTTTTGGGTGATCCAGATTCCGACGTCAAAAATTCCAAATTTTTTCGTGGACGTCCGTCAAGACCTTGTCTATGCATACGGTGTGTCATCACGGCTTGTCCGACCCATTTGGAGGGTCAAACGAGCCCCGAAGAGAGCATACGCCTCATTTCGACGATTTTCGTGTGCTATAGCACTCCATTTTTTGGGTGATCCGGATTCCGACGTCAAAAATGCCAAATTTTTTCTTGGACGTCCGTCAAGACCTTGTCTATGCATACGGTTGGCCATCACGGCTTGTCCGACCCATTTGCAGGGTTAAACAAGCCCCGAAGCGAGCAGACGCCTCATTTCGACGATTTTCGTGTGCTATAGCACACCATTTTTGGGTGATCCGGATTCCAACGTCAAAAATGTCAAATTTTTTCGTGGACGTCCGTCAAAAACTTGTCTATGCATACGGTTGGCCATCACGGCTTGTCCAACCCATTTGAAGGGTCAAACGAGCCCCGAAGCGAGCATACGCCTCAATTCGACGATTTTCGTGTGCGATAGCACACCATTTTTTGGGTGATCCGGATTCCGATGTCAAAAATGCCAAATTTTTTGGTGGACGTCCGTCAAGACATTGTTTATGCATACGGTTGGCCATCACGACTTGTCCGACCCATTTGGAGGGTCAAACGAGCCCCGAAGCGAGCATACGCCTCATTTCGACGATTTTCGTGTGCTATAGCACACCATTGTTTGGGTGATCTGGATTCCGACGTCAAAAATGCCAAATTTTTTCGTGGACGTCCGTCAAGACCTTGTCTATGCATACGGTTGTCCATCACGGCTTGTACGACCCATTTGGAGGGTCAAACAAGCCCCGAAGCAAGCATAAGCCTCCTTTCGACGATTTTCGTGTGCTATAGCACACCATTTTTTGGGTGATCCGGATTCCGACGTCAAAAATGCCAAATTTTTTCGTGGACGTCCGTCAAGACCTTGTCTATGCATACGGTTGTCCATCACGGCTTGTCCGACCCATTTGGAGGGTCAAACGAGCCCCGAAGCGAGCATAAGCCTCGTTTCGACGATTTTCGTGTGCTATAACACACCATTTTTTGGGTGATCCAGATTCCGACTTCAAAAATGCCAAATTTTTTCATGGACGTCCGTCAAGACCTTGTCTATGCATACGAGTGACCATCACGGCTTGTCCGACCCATTTGGAGGGTCAAACGATCCCTGAAGCGAGCATACGCCTCGTTTCGACGATTTTCGTGTGCTATAGCACACCACTTTTTGGGTGATCCGGATTCTGACGTCAAAAATGCCAAATTTTTTCGTGGACGTCCGTCAAGACCTTGTATATGCATACGGTTGGCCATCACGTCTTGTCCAACCCATTTTGAGGGTCAAACGAGACCCGAAGCGAGCATACACCTCATTTCGACGATTTTTGTGTGCTATAGCACACCATTTTTTGGGTGATCTGGATTCGAGGTGAAAAATGCCAAATTTTTTCGTGGACGTCCGTCAAGACCTTTTCTATGCATTCGGTTGGCCATCACGTCTTGTCCGACCTATTTTGAGGGTCAAACGAGCCCCGAAGCGAGCATACGCCTCATTTCGACGGTTTTCGTGTGCTGCACACAATTTTTTGGGTGATCCGGATTCTGACGTCAAAAATGTCAAATTTTTTCGTGGACGTCCGTCAAGACCTTGTCTATGCATACAGTTGGCCATCACGGCTTGTCCAACCCATTTGAAGGGTCAAACGAGCCCCGAAGCGAGCATACGCCTCAATTCGACGATTTTCGTGTGCGATAGCACACTATTTTTTGGGTGATCCGGATTCCGATGTCAAAAATGCCAAATTTTTTGGTGGACGTCCGTCAAGACATTGTCTATGCATACGGTTGGCCATCACGACTTGTCCGACCCATTTGGAGGGTCAAACGAGCCCCGAAGCGAGCATACGCCTCATTTCGATGATTTTCGTGTGCTATAGCACACCATTGTTTGGGTGATCTGGATTCCGACGTCAAAAATGCCAAATTTTTTCGTGGACGTCCGTCAAGACCTTGTCTATGCATACAGTTGGCCATCACGGCTTGTCCGACCCATTTGGAGGGTCAAACAAGCTCCGAAGCTAGCATACGCCTCATTTCGGCGATTTTCGTGTGCTATAGCACACCATTTTTTTGGTGTTCCGGATTCCGACGTCAAAAATGCCAAATTTTTTCGTGGACGTCCGTCAAGACCTTGTCTTTGCATACGGTTGGCCATCACGGCTTGTCCGGCCCATTTGGAGGGTCAAACGAGCCCCGAAGCGAGCATACGCCTCATTTCGACGATTTTCGTGTGCTATAGCACACCATTTTTTGGGTGATCCGGATTCCGACGTCAAAATGCCAAATTTTTTCGTGGACGTCCGTCAAGACCTTGTCTATGCATACGGTTGGCCATCACGGCTTGTCCGGCCCATTTGGAGGGTCAAACGAGCCCCGAAGCGAGCATACGCCTCATTTCGACGATTTTCATGTGCTATAGCACACCATTTTTTGGGTGATCCGAATTTCGACGTCAAAAATGCCAAATGTTTTCGTGGACGTCCGTCAAGACCTTGTCTATGCATACGGTGTGCCATCACGGCTTGTCCAACCCATTTGGAGGGTCAAACGAGCCCCGAAGAGAGCATACGCCTCATTTCAACGATTTTTGTGTGCTATAGCACACCATTTTTTGGGTGATCCGGATTCCGACGACAAAAATGCCAAATTTTTTCGTGGACGTCCGTCAAGACCTTTTCTATGCATACGATTGGCCATCACGGCTTGTCCGACCCATTTGGAGGGTCAAACGAGCCCCGAAGCGAGCATACGCCTCATTTCGACGATTTTCGTGTGCTATAGCACACCATTTTTTGGGTGATCCGGATTCCGACGTCAAAATGCCAATTTTTTGTGGACATCTGTCAAGACCTTGTCAATGCATCTGATTGGCCATCACGGCTTGTTCGACTCATTTGGAGGGTCAAACGAGCCTCGGCGAGCATACGCCTCATTTCGACGATTTTCGTGTGCTATTGCACACCATTTTTGGTGATCCGACCCGACGTCAAAAATGCCAAATTTTTTCGTGGACGTCCGTTAAGACCTTGTCTATGCATACGGTTGGCCATCACGGATTGTCCGACCCATTTGGAGGGTCAAACGAGCCCCGAAGCGAGCATACGCCTCATTTCGATGATTTTCGTGTGCTATAGCACACAAATTTTTTGGGTGATCCGGATACCGACGTCAAAAATGCCAAATTTTTTCGTGGACGTCCGTCAAGACCTTGTCTATGCATACGGTTGGCCATCACGGCTTTTCCGACCCATTTGGAGGGTCAAACGATCCCCGAAGCGAACATATGCCTCATTTCGACAATTTTTGTGTGCTATAGCACACCATTTTTTGGGTGATCCGGATTCCGATGTCAAAAATGCCAAATTTTTTTGTGGACGTCCGTCTAGACCTTGTCTATGCATACGGTTTGCCATCACGGCTAGTACGACCCATTTGGAGGGTCAAACGAGCCCTGAAGCGAGCATACGCCTCATTTCGACGATTTTCGTGTGCTATAGCACACCATTTTTTGGGTGATCCGGATTCTGACGTCAAAAATGCCAAATTTTTTCGTGGACGTCCGTTAAGACCTTGTCTATGCATACGGTTGGCCATCACGGATTGTCCGACCCATTTGGAGGGTCAAACGAGCCCCGAAGAGAGCATACGCCTCATTTCGATGATTTTCGTGTGCTATAGCAAACAAATTTTTTGGGTGATCCGGATACCGACATCAAAAATGCCAAATTTTTTCGTGGACGTCCGTCAAGACCTTGTTTATGCATACGGTTGGCCATCACGGCTTGTCCGACCCATTTGGAGGGTCAAACGAGCCCTTAAGCGAGCATACGCCTCATTTCGACGATTTTCGTGTGCTATAGCACACCAATTTTTTGGGTGATCCGGATTCCGACGTCAAAAATGCCAAATTTTTTTGTGGACATCTGTCAAGACCTTGTCTATGCATACGGTTGGCCATCACAGCTTGTTCGACCCATTTGGAGGGTCAAACGAGCCCCGAAGCGAGCATACGCCTGATTTCGACGATTTTCGTGTGCTATATAGCACACCATTTTTTGGACGATCCGGATTCCGACGTCAAAAATGCCAAATTTTTTCGTGGACGTCCGTCAAGACCTTGTCTATGAATACGGTGTGCCATCACGGCTTGTCCGACCCACTTGGAGGGTCAAACGAGCCCCGAAGCAAGCATACGCCTCATTTCGATGATTTTTCGTGTGCTATAGCACACCATTTTTTGGGTGATCCAGATTCCAATGTCAAAAATGCCAAATTTTTTCGTGGACGTCCGTCAAGAACTTGTCTATGCATACGGCGTGCCATCACGGCTTGTCCGACCTATTTGGAGGGTCATACGAGCCCCGAAGCAAGCATATACCTCATTTTGACGATTTTCGTGTGCTATAGCACACCATTTTTTGGGTGATTCGGATTCCGATGTCAAAAATGCTAAATTTTTTCGTGGACATCCGTCAAGACCTTGTCTATGCATAAGGTGTGCCATCACGGCTTGTCCGACCTATTTGGAGGGTCAAACGAGCCCCAAAGAGAGCATACGCCTCATTTCGACGATTTTCGTGTGCTATAGCACACCATTTTTTGGGTGATCCGGATTCCGACGTCAAAAATGCCAAATTTTTTCGTGGACATCCGTCAAGAACTTGTCTATGCATACGGTTGGCCATCACGGCTTGTCCGACCCATTTGGAGGGTCAAACGAGCCCCGAAGCGAGCATACGCCTCGTTTCGACGATTTTCGTGTGCTATAAGCACACCATTTTTTGGGTGATCCAGATTCCGACGTTAAAAATTCCAAATTTTTTCGTGGACGTCCGTCAAGACCATGTCTATGCATACGGTGTGCCATCACGACTTATCCGACCCATTTGGAGGGTCAAACGAGCCCGGAAGCGAGCATACGCCTCATTTCGACGATTTTCGTGTGCTATAGCACACCATTTTTTGGGTGATCCAGATTCCGACGTCAAAAATGCCAAATTTTTTTGTGGACGTCCATCAAGACCTTTTCTATGCATATGGTTGGCCATCACGGCTTGTCCGACCCATTTGGAGGGGTCAAACGAGCCCCGAAGCGAGCATACGCCTCATTTCGACGTTTTTCGTGTGCTATAGCACACCAATTTTTTGGGTGATCCGGATTCCGACGTCAAAAATGCCAATTTTTTTGTGGACATCTGTCAAGACCTTGTCAATGCATACAGTTGGCCATCACGGCTTGTTCGACTCATTTGGAGGGTCAAACGAGCCTCGAAGCGAGCATACGCCTCATTTCGACGATTTTCGTGTGCTATTGCACACCATTTTTTGGGTGATCCGAATTCCGACGTCAAAAATGCCAAATTTTTTCGTGGACGTCCGTTAAGACCTTGTCTATGCATACGGTTGGCCATCACGGATTGTCCGACCCATTTGGAGGGTCAAACGAGCCCCGAAGCGAGCATATGCCTCATTTCGACGATTTTTGTGTGCTATAGCACACCATTTTTTGGGTGATCAGGATTCCGATGTTAAAAATGCCAAAATTTTTCGTGGACGTCCGTCTAGACCTTGTCTATGCATACGGTTGGCCATCACAGCTAGTCCGACCCATTTGGAGGGTCAAACGAGCCCCGAAGCGAGCATACGCCTCATTTCGACGATTTTCGTGTGCTATAGCACACCAATTTTTTGGGTGATCCGGATTCCGACGTCAAAAATGCCAAATTTTTTTGTGAACATCTGTCAAGACCTTGTCTATCCATACGGTTGGCCATCACGGCTTGTTCGACACATTTGGAGGGTCAAACGAGCCCCGAAGCGAGCATAAGCCTCATTTCGACAATTTTCGTGTGCTATAGCACACCATTTTTTGGGTGATCCGGATTCCGACGTCAAAAATGCCAAATTTTTTCGTGGACATCCGTCAAGACCTTGTCTATGCATACGATTGGCCATCACGGCTTGTCCGACCCATTTGGAGGGTCAAACGAGCCCCGAAGCGAGCATACGCCTCATTTTGATGATTTTCGTGTGCTATAATTTATTGGGTGATCCGGATTTCGACGTCAAAAATGCCAAATTTTTTTGTGAACATCTGTCAAGACCTTGTCTATGCATACGGTTGGCCATCACGGCTTGTTCGACACATTTGGAGGGTCAAACGAGCCCCGAAGCGAGCATAAGCCTCATTTCGACGATTTTCGTGTGCTATAGCACACCATTTTTTGGGTGATCCGGATTCCGACGTCAAAAATGCCAAATTTTTTCGTGGACGTCCTTCATGACCTTGTCTATGCATACGGTTGGCCATCACGGCTTGTCCGACCCATTTGGAGGGTCAAACGAGCCCCGAAGAGAGCATACGCCTCATTTCGACGATTTTCGTGTGCTATAGCACACCATTTATTGAGTGATCCGGATTCCGACGTCAAAAATGCCAAATTTTTTCGTGGACATCCGTCAAGACCTTTTCTATGCATATAGTTGGCCATCACGGCTTGTCCGACCCAATTGGAGGGTCAAACGAGCCCCGAAGCGAGCATACGCCTCATTTCGATGATTTTCGTGTGCTATAGCACACCAATTTTTTGGGTGATCCGGATTTCGACGTCAAAAATGCCAAATTTTTTTGTGGACATCTCTCAAGACCTTGTCTATGCATACGGTTGGCCATCACGGCTTGTTCGACCCATTTGGAGGGTCAAACGAGCCCCGAAGCGAGCATACGCCTCATTTCGACGATTTTCGTGTGCTATAGCACACCATTTTTTGGGTGATCCGGATTCCGATGTCAAAAATGCTAAATTTTTTCGTGGACGTCTGTTAAGACCTTGTCTATGCATACGGTTGGCCATCACGGATTGTCCGACCCATTTGGAGGGTCAAACGAGCCCCGAAGCGAGCATACGCCTCATTTCGACGATTTTCGTGTGCTATAGCACACAAATTTTTTGGGTGATCCGGATACCTACGTCAAAAATGCCAAATTTTTTCGTGGACGTCCGTCAAGACCTTTTCTAAGCATACGGTTGGCCATCACGGCTTGTCCGACCCATTTGGAGGGTCAAACGATCCCCGAAGCGAGCATATGCCTCATTTCGACGATTTTTGTGTGCTATAGCACACCATTTTTTGGGTGATCCGGATTCCGATGTCAAAAATGCCAAATTTTTTCGTGGACGTCCGTCTAGACCTTGTCTATGAATACGGTTGGCCATCACGGCTAGTACGACCCATTTGGAGGGTCAAACGAGCCCCGAAGCGAGCATACGCCTCAATTCGACGATTTTCGTGTGCTATAGCACACCATTTTTTGGGTGATCCGGATTCCGATGTCAAAAATGCCAAATTTTTTGGTGGACGTCCGTCAAGACATTGTCTATGCATACGGTTGGCCATCACGACTTGTCCGACCCATTTGGAGGGTCAAACGAGCCCCGAAGCGAGCATACGCCTCATTTCGGCGATTTTCGTGTGCTATAGCACACCATTTTTTGGGAGATCCGGATTCCGACGTCAAAAAGGTCAAATTTTTTCGTGGACGTCCGTCAAGACCTTGTCTTTGCATACGGTTGGCCATCACGGCTTGTCCGACCCATTTGGAGGGTCAAACGAGCCCGGAAGCGAGCATACGCCTCATTTCGACGATTTTCGAGTGCTATAGCACACCATTTTTTGGGTGATCCGGTTTGCGACGTCATAAATGCCAAAGTTTTTCGTGGACGTCCGTCAAGACCTTGTCTATGCATACGGTTGGCCATCACAGCTTGTCCGACCCATTTGGAGGGTCAAACGAGCCCGGAAACAAGCATACGCCTCATTTCGACGATTTTCGTGTGCTATAGCACACCATTTTTTGGGTGATCCGGACTCTGACGTCAAAAATGCAAAATGTTTTCGTGGATGTCCGTCAAGACCTTGTATATGCATACGGTGTGCCATCACGGCTTGTCTGACCCATTTGGAGGGTCAAACGAGCCCCGAAGAGAGCATACGCCTCATTTCGACGATTTTCGTGTGCTATAGCACACCATTTTTTGGGTGATCGGATTCCGACGTCAAAAATGCCAAATTTTTTCGTGGACGTCCGTCAAGACCTTTTCTATGCATACAGTTGGCCATCACGGCTTGTCCGACCCATTTGGAGGGTCAAACGAGCCCCGAAGCGAGCATACGCCTCATTTCGACGATTTTCGTGTGCTATAGCACACCAATTTTTTGGGTGATCCGGATTCCGACGTCAAAAATGCCAAATTTTTTTGTGGACATCTGTCAAGACCTTGTCTATGCATACGGTTGGCCATCACGGCTTGTTCGACCCATTCGAAGGGTCAAACGAGCCCCGAAGCGAGCATATGCCTCATTTCGACGATTTTCGTGTGCTATAGCACACCATTTTTTGGGTGATCCGGATTCCGATGTCAAAAATGCCAAATTTTTTCGTGGACGTCCGTATAGACCTCGTCTATGCATACGGTTGGCCATCACGGCTAGTCCGACCCATTTGGAGGGTCAAACGAGCCTCGAAGCGAGCATACGCCTCATTTCGATGATTTTCGTGTGCTATAGCACACCAATTTTTTGGGTGATCCAGAGTCTGACGTCAAAAATGCCAAATAATTTTGTGGACATCTGTCAAGACCTTGTCTATGCATACGGTTGGCCATCACGGCTTGTTCGACCCATTTTGAGTGTCAAACGAGCCCCGAAGCGAGCATACGCCTCATTTCGACGATTTTCGTGTGCTATAGCACACCATTTTTTGGGTGATCCGGATTCCGACGTCAAAAATGCCAAATTTTTTCGTGGACGTCCTTCAAGACCTTGTCTATGCATACGATTGGCCATCACGGCTTGTCCGACCCATTTGGAGGGTCAAACGAACCCCGAAGCGAGCATACGCCTCATTTCGATGATTTTCGTGTGTTATAATTTATTGGGTGATCCGGATGACGTCCTTCATGACCTTGTCTATGCATACGGTTGGCCATCACGGCTTGTCCGACCCATTTGGAGGGTCAAACGAGCCCGGAAGAGAGCATACGCCTCATTTCGATGATTTTCGTGTGCTAGCACACCATTTTTTGGGTGATCCGGAATCCGACGTCAAAAATGCCAAATTTTTTCGTGGACGTCCGTCAAGACCTTGTCTATGCATACGGTTGGCCATCACGGCTTGTCCGACCGATTTGGAGGGTCAAACGAGCCCCGAAGCGAGCATACGCCTCATTTCGACGATTTTCGTGTGCTATAGCACACCATTTTTTGGGTGATCCGGATTTCGACGTCAAAATGCCAAATTTTTTCGTGGACATCCGTCAAGACCTTTTCTATGCATTCGGTTGTCCATCACGGCTTGTCCGACCCATTTGGAGGGTCAAACGAGCCCTGAAGCGAGCATACGCCTCGTTTCGACGATTTTCTTGTGCTATAGCACACCATTTTTTGGATGATTTGGATTCCGACGTCAAAAATGCCAAATTTTTTCGTGGACGTCCGTCAAGACCTTGTCTATGCATACGGTTGGCCATCACGGCTTGTCCGACCCATTTGGAGGGTCAAACGAGCCCCGAAGCGAGCATATGCCTCATTTCGACGATTTTCGTGTGCTATAGCACACTATTTTTTGAGTGATCCGGATTCCGACGTCAAAAATGCCAAATTTTTTCGTGGACGTCCGTCAAGACCTTGTCTATTCATACGGTTGTCCATCATGGCTTGTCTGACCCATTTGGAGGGTCAAACGAGCCCCGAAGCGAGCATACGCCTTGTTTCGACGAATTTCGTGTGCTATAGCACACCATTTTTTGGGTGATCCGGATTCCGACGTCAAAAAAGCCAAATTTTTTCGTGGACGTCCGTCAAGACCTTGTCTATGCATACGGTTGGCCATCACGGCTTGTCCGACCCATTTGGAGGGTCAAACGAGCCCCGAAGCGAGCATACGCCTCATTTCGGTGATTTTCGTGTGCTATAGCACACCATTTTTTGGGTGATCCGGATTCCGACGTCAAAAAGGTCAAATTTTTTCGTGGACGTCCGTCAAGACCTTGTCTTTGCATACGGTTGGCCATCACGGCTTGTCCGACCCATTTGGAGGGTCAAACGAGCCCGGAAGCGAGCATACGCCTCATTTCGACGATTTTCGAGTGCTATAGCACACCATTTTTTGGGTGATCCGGTTTGCGACGTCATAAATGCCAAAGTTTTTCGTGGACGTCCGTCAAGACCTTGTCTATGCATACGGTTTGCCATCACAGCTTTTCCGACCCATTTGGAGGGTCAAACGAGCCCGGAAACAAGCATACGCCTCATTTCGACGATTTTCGTGTGCTATAGCACACCATTTTTTGGGTGATCCGGACTCTGACGTCAAAAATGCCAAATGTTTTCGTGGACGTCCGTCAAGACCTTGTATATGCATACGGTGTGCCATCACGGCTTGTCTGACCCATTTGGAGGGTCAAACGAGCCCCGAAGAGAGCATACGCCTCATTTCGACGATTTTCGTGTGCTATAGCACACCATTTTTTGGGTGATCGGATTCCGACGTCAAAAATGCCAAATTTGTTCGTTGGCGTCCGTCAAGACCTTTTCTATGCATACAGTTGGCCATCACGGCTTGTCCGACCCATTTGGAGGGTCAAACGAGCCCCGAAGCGAGCATACGCCTCATTTCGACGATTTTCGTGTGCTATAGCACACCAATTTTTTGGGTGATCCGGATTCCGACGTCAAAAATGCCAAATTTTTTTGTGGACATCTGTCAAGACCTTGTCTATGCATACGGTTGGCCATCACGGCTTGTTCGACCCATTCGAAGGGTCAAACGAGCCCCGAAGCGAGCATATGCCTCATTTCGACGATTTTCGTGTGCTATAGCACACCATTTTTTGGGTGATCCGGATTCCGACGTCAAAAAGGTCAAATTTTTTCGTGGACGTCCGTCAAGACCTTGTCTTTGCATACGGTTGGCCATCACGGCTTGTCCGACCCATTTGGAGGGTCAAACGAGCCCGGAAGCGAGCATACGCCTCATTTCGACGATTTTCGAGTGCTATAGCACACCATTTTTTGGGTGATCCGGTTTGCGACGTCATAAATGCCAAATGTTTTCGTGGACGTCCGTCAAGACCTTGTATATGCATACGGTGTGCCATCACGGCTTGTCTGACCCATTTGGAGGGTCAAACGAGCCCCGAAGAGAGCATACGCCTCATTTCGACGATTTTCGTGTGCTATAGCACACCATTTTTTGGGTGATCGGATTCCGACGTCAAAAATGCCAAATTTTTTTCGTGGACGTCCGTCAAGACCTTTTCTATGCATACGGTTGGCCATCACGGGTTGTCCGACCCATTTGGAGGGTCAAACGAGCCCTGAAACGAGCATACGCCTCATTTCGACGATTTTCATGTGCTATAGCACACCAATTTTTGGGTGATCCAGATTCCGACGTCAAAAATGCCAAATTTTTTTGTGGACGTCCGTCAAGACCTTGTCTATGCATACGGTTGGCCATCACGGCTTGTCCGACCCATTTGGAGGGTCAAACGAGCCCCGAAGCGAGCATACGCCTCATTTCGGTGATTTTCGTGTGCTATAGCACACCATTTTTTGGGTGATCCGGATTCCGACGTCAAAAAGGTCAAATTTTTTCGTGGACGTCCGTCAAGACCTTGTCTTTGCATACGGTTGGCCATCACGGCTTGTCCGACCCATTTGGAGGGTCAAACGAGCCCGGAAGCGAGCATACGCCTCATTTCGACGATTTTCGAGTGCTATAGCACACCATTTTTTGGGTGATCCGGTTTGCGACGTCATAAATGCCAAAGTTTTTCGTGGACGTCCGTCAAGACCTTGTCTATGCATACGGTTGGCCATCACAGCTTGTCCGACCCATTTGGAGGGTCAAACGAGCCCGGAAACAAGCATACGCCTCATTTCGACGATTTTCGTGTGCTATAGCACACCATTTTTTGGGTGATCCGGACTCTGACGTCAAAAATGCCAAATGTTTTCGTGGACGTCCGTCAAGACCTTGTATATGCATACGGTGTGCCATCACGGCTTGTCTGACCCATTTGGAGGGTCAAACGAGCCCCGAAGAGAGCATACGCCTCATTTCGACGATTTTCGTGTGCTATAGCACACCATTTTTTGGGTGATCGGATTCCGACGTCAAAAATGCCAAATTGTTTTCGTGGACGTCCGTCAAGACCTTTTCTATGCATACAGTTGGCCATCACGGCTTGTCCGACCCATTTGGAGGGTCAAACGAGCCCCGAAGCGAGCATACGCCTCATTTCGACGATTTTCGTGTGCTATAGCACACGATTTTTTGGGTGATCGGATTCCGACGTCAAAAATGCCAAATTTTTTTCGTGGACGTCCTTCATGACCTTGTCTATGCATACGGTTGGCCATCACGGCTTGTCCGACCCATTTGGAGGGTCAAACGAGCCCGGAAGAGAGCATACGCCTCATTTCGATGATTTTCGTGTGCTAGCACACCATTTTTTGGGTGATCCGGAATCCGACGTCAAAAATGCCAAATTTTTTCGTGGACGTCCGTCAAGACCTTGTCTATGCATACGGTTGGCCATCACGGCTTGTCCGACCGATTTGGAGGGTCAAACGAGCCCCGAAGCGAGCATACGCCTCATTTCGATGATTTTCGTGTGCTATAGCACACTATTTTTTGGGTGATCCGGATTCCGACGTCAAAAATGCCAAATTTTTTCGTGGACGTCCGTCAAGACCTTGTCTATTCATACGGTTGTCCATCATGGCTTGTCTGACCCATTTGGAGGGTCAAACGAGCCTGGCGAGCATACGCCTCATTTCAACGATTTTCGTGTGCTATTACACACCATTTTTAGGGTGATCGGGATTCCGACGTCTAAAAAGCCAAATTTGTTCGTGGACGTCCGTCAAGACCTTCTCTATGCATACGGTTGGCCATCACGGCTTGTCCGACCCATTTGGAGGGTCAAACGAGCTCCGAAGAGAGCATACGCCTCATTTCGACGATTTTCGTGTGCTATAGCACACCATTTTTTGGGTGATCCAGATTCTGATGTCAAAAATGCCAAATTTTTTTGTGGACGTCCGTCAAGACCTTGTCTATGCATACGGATGGCCATCACGGCTTGTCCGACCCATTTCGAGGGTCAAACGAGCCCCGAAGCGAGCATACGCCTCATTTCGATGATTTTCGTGTGCTATAGCACACCATTTTTTGGGTGATCTGGATTCCGACGTCAAAAATGCCAAATTTTTTTGTGGACGTCCGTCAATACCTTGTCTATGCATACGGTTGGCCATAAAAGCTTGTCCGACCCATTTGTAGGGTCAAACAAGCCCCGAAGCGAGCATACGCCTCATTTCAAACGATTTTCGTGTGCTATAGCACACCATTTTTTGGGTGATCAGGATTCCGACGTCAAAAATGCCAAATTTTTTCGTGGACGTCTGTCAAGACCTTGTCTATGCATACGGTTTTCCATCACGGCTTGTACGACCCATTTGGAGGGTCAAACGAGCCCTGAAGCGAGCATACGCCTCATTTCGACGATTTTCGTGTGCTATAGCACACCATTTTTTGGGTGATCCGGATTCCGACGTCAAAAATGCCAATTGTTTTCGTGGACATCCGTCAAGACCTTGTCTATGAATACAGTTGGCCATCACGGCTTGTCCGACCCATTTGGAGGGTCAAACGAGCCCCGAAGCGAGCATACGCCTCATTTCGACGATTTTCATGTGCTATAGCACACCATTTTTTGGGTGATCCGGATTTCGACATCAAAAATGCCAAATTGTTTTGTGGACGTATGTCAAGACCTTGTCTATGCATACGGTTGACCATCACGGCTTGTCCAACCCATTTGGAGGGTCAAACGAGCCCCGAAGCGAGCATGCGCCTCATTTCGTCGATTTTCGTGTGCTATAGCACATCGTTTTTTGGGCGATCCAGATTCCGACGTCAAAAATGCCAAACTTTTTTGTGGACGTACGTCAAGACCTTGTCTATGCATACGTTTGGCCATCACGGCTTGTCCGACCCATTTGGAGGGTCAAACGAGCCCTGAAGCGAGCATACGCCTCATTTCGACGATTTTCGTGTGCTATAGCACACCATTTTTTGGGTGATCCCGATTCCGACGTCAAAAATGCCAAATTTTTTCGTGGATGTCCGTCAGGACCTTGTCTATGCATACGGTTGGCCATCACGGCTTGTCCGACCCCTTTGGAGGGTCAAACGAACCCCGAAGCGAGCATACGCCTCATTTCGACGATTTTTGTGCGCTATAGCACACCATTTTTTTGGTGATTCAGATTCCGACGTCAAAAATGCCAAATTTTTTTGTGGACGTCTCTCAAGACCTTGTCTATGCATACGGTTGGCCATCACGGATTTTCCGACCCATTTGGAGGGTCAAACGAGCCCGAAGCGAGCATACACCTCATTTCGATGATTTTCGTGTGCTATATAGCACATCATTTTTTGGGTGATCTGGATTCGACGTCAAAAATGCCAAATTTTTTCGTGGACGTCCATCAAGACCTTGTCTATGACTACGGTTGGCCATCACGGCTTGTCCGACCCATTTGGAGGGTCAAACGAGCCCCGAAGCGAGCATACGCCTCATTTCAACGATTTTCGTGTGCTATAGCACACCATTTTTTGGGTGATCCGGATTCCGACGTCAAAAATGCCAAATTTTTTCGTGGACGTCCGTCAAGACCTTGTCTATAAATACGGTTGGCAGTCACGGATTGTACGACCCATTTGGAGGGTCAAACGAGCCCCGAAGCGAGCATACGCCTCATTTCGATGATTTTCGTGTGCTATAGCACACCATTTTTTGGGTGATCCGGATTCCGACGTCAAAAATGCCAAATTTTTTCGTGGACGTCCATCAAGACCTTGTCTATGCATACGGTTGGCCATCACGGCAGTCCGACCCATTTGGAGGGTCAAACGAGCCCCGAAGCGAGCATACGCCTCATTTCGACGATTTTCGTGTGCAATAGCACACCATTTTTTGGGTGATCCGGATTCCGACGTCAAAAATGCCAAATTTTTTTGTGGACGTCCGTCAAGACCTTGTCAATGCATACGGTTGGCCATCACGGATTGTCCGACCCATTTGGAGGGTCAAACGAGCCCCGAAGCGAGCATACACCTCATTTCGATGATTTTCGTGTGCTATAGCACACCATTTTTTGGGTGATCCGGATTCCGACGTCAAAAATGCCAAATATTTTTGTGGATATACTTGAAAACCTTGTCTATGCATACAGTTGGCCATCACGGCTTGTCCGACTCATTTGGAGGGTCAAACGAGCCCCGAAGCGAGCATACGTCTCATTTTGACGATTTTCTTGTTATAGCACACCATTTTTTGGGTGATCCGGATTCCGACGTCAAAAATGCCAAATTTTTTCGTGGACGTCCTTCAAGACCTTGTCTATGCATACGGTTGGCCATCACGGCTTGTCCGACCCATTTGGAGGGTCAAACGAGCCCCGAAGCGAGCATACGCCTCATTTCGACGATTTTCATGTGCTATAGTACACCATTTTTTGGGTGATCCGAATTTCGACGTCAAAAATGCCAAATTTTTTCGTGGACGTCCTTCAAGACCTTGTCTAAGCATACGGTTGGCCATCACGGCTTGTCCGACCCATTTGGAGGGTAAAACGAGCCCCGAAGCGAGCATACCCCTCATTTCGATGATTTTCGTGTGCTATAGCTCACCATTTTTTGGGTGATCCGGATTCCAACGTCACAAATGCCAAATTTTTTCGTGGACGTCTGTCAAGACCTTGTCTATGCATACGGTTGGCCATCACGGCAGTCCGACCCATTTGGAGGGTCAAACGAGCCCCGAAGCGAGCATACGCCTCATTTCGATGATTTTCATGTGCTATGGCACACCGTTTTTTGGGTGATCCGGATTCCGATGTCAAAAATGCCAAATTTTTTCGTGGACGTCCGTTAAGACCTTGTCTATGCATACGGTTGGCCATCACGGCTTGTCCGACCTATTTGGAGGGTCAAACGAGCCCCGAAGTGAGCATACGCCTCATTTCGACAATATTTGTGTGCTATAGCACACCATTTTTTGGGTGATCCGGATTCCGATGTCAAAAATGCCAAATTTTTTCGTGGACGTCCGTCAAGACATTTTCTATGCATACAGTTGGCCATCACGGCTTGTCCGACCCATTTGGAGGGTCAAACGAGCCCCGAAGCGAGCATACGCCTCATTTCGACGATTTTCGTGTGCTATAGCACACCAATTTTTTGGGTGATCCGGATTCTGACGTCAAAAATGCCAAATTTTTTTGTGGACATCTGTCAAGACCTTGTCTATGCATACGGTTGGCCAACACGGCTTGTTCGACCCATTTGGAGGGTCAAACGAGCCCGAAGCGAGCATACGCCTCATTTTGACGATTTTCGTGTGTTATAGCACACCATTTTTTGGGTGATCCGGATTCCGACGTCAAAAATGCCAAATTTTTTTGTGGACGTCTGTTAAGACCTTGTCTATGCATGCGGTTGGTCATCACGGATTGTCCGACCCATTTGGAGGGTCAAACGAGCCCCGAAGCGAGCATACGCCTCATTTCGACGATTTTCGTGTGCTATAGCACACCATTGTTTGGGTGATCCGCATTCCGACGTCAAAAATGCCAAATTTTTTCGTGGACGTCCGTCAAGACCTTGTCTATGCATACGTTTGGCCATCACGGCTTGTCCGACCCATTTGGAGGGTCAAACGAGCCCCGAAGCGAGCATACGCCTCATTTCGGCGATTTTCGTGTGCTATAGCACACCATTTTTTGGGTGATCCGGATTCCGACGTCAAAAAGGTCAAATTTTTTCGTGGACGTCCGTCAAGACCTTGTCTTTGCATACGGTTGGCCATCACGGCTTGTCCGACCCATTTGGAGGGTCAAACGAGCCCGGAAGCGAGCATACGCCTCATTTCGACGATTTTCGTGTGCTATAGCACACCATTTTTTGGGTGATCCGGTTTGCGACGTCAAAAATGCCAAAGTTTTTCGTGGACGTCCGTCAAGACCTTGTCTATGCATACGGTTGGCCATCACAGCTTGTCCGACCCATTTGGAGGGTCAAACGAGCCCGGAAACAAGCATACGCCTCATTTCGACGATTTTCGTGTGCTATAGCACACCATTTTTTGGGTGATCCGGACTCTGACGTCAAAAATGCCAAATGTTTTCGTGGACGTCCGTCACGACCTTGTATATGCATACGGTGTGCCATCACGGCTTGTCTGACCCATTTGGAGGGTCAAACGAGCCCCGAAGAGAGCATACGCCTCATTTCGACGATTTTCGTGTGCTATAGCACACCATTTTTTAGGTGATCGAATTCCGACGTCAAAAATGCCAAATTTTTTCGTGGACGTCCGTCAAGACCTTTTCTATGCATACAGTTGGCCATCACGGCTTGTCCGACCCATTTGGAGGGTCAAACGAGCCCCGAAGCGAGCATACGCCTCATTTCGACGATTTTCGTGTGCTATAGCACACCAATTTTTTGGGTGATCCGGATTCCGACGTCAAAAATGCCAAATTTTTTTGTGGACATCTGTCAAGACCTTGTCTATGCATACGGTTGGCCATCACGGCTTGTTCGAACCATTCGAAGGGTCAAACGAGCCCCGAAGCGAGCATATGCCTCATTTCGACGATTTTCGTGTGCTATAGCACACCATTTTAGGTGATCCAGTTAGATGTCAAAAATGCCAAATTTTTTCGTGGACGTCCGTCAAGACCTTTTCTATGCATACGGTTTGCCATCACGGCTTTTCCAACCCATTTGGAGGGTCAAACGAGCCCCGAAGCGAGCATACGCCTCATTTCGATGATTTTCGTGTGCTATAGCACACCATTTTTTGGGTGATCCGGATTCCGACGTCAAAAATGCAAAATTTTTTTGTGGATGTCCGTCAAGACCTTGTCTATGCATACGGTTGGCCATCACGGCCTGTCCGACCCATTTGGAGGGTCAAACGAGCCCCGAAGCGAGCATACGCCTCATTTCGACGATTTTCGTGTGCTATATAGCACACCATTTTTTGGGTGATCCGGATTCCGACGTCAAAAATGCCAAATTTTTTCGTGGACGTCCGTCAAGACCTTGTCTATGCATACGGTTGGCCATCACGGCTTTTCCGACCCATTTGGAGGGTCAAACGAGCCCCGAAGCGAGCATACGCCTCATTTCGATGATTTTCGTGTGCTATAGCACACTATTTTTTGGGTGATCCGGATTCCGACGTTAAAAATGCCAAATTTTTTCGTGGACGTCCGTCAAGACCTTGTCTATGCATACGGTTGGCCATCACGGCTTGTCCGACCCATTTGGAGGGTCAAACGAGCCCCAAAGCGAGCATACACCTCATTTCGATGATTTTCGTGTGCTATATAGCACATCATTTTTTGGGTGATCCGGATTCAGACGTCAAAAATGCCAAATTTTTTCGTGGACGTCCATCAAGACCTTGTCTATGACTACGGTTGGCCATCATGGCTTGTCCGACCCATTTGGAGGGTCAAACGAGCCCCGAAGCGAGCATACGTCTCATTTCAACGATTTTCGTGTGCTATAGCACACCATTTTAAGGGTGATCCGGATTCCGACGTCAAAAATGCCAAATTTTTTCGGGGACGTCCGTCAAGACCTTGTCTATAAATACGGTTGGCAGTCACGGCTTGTACGACCCATTTGGAGGGTCAAACGAGCCCCGAAGCGAGCATACGCCTCATTTCGATGATTTTCGTGTGCTATAGCACACCATTTTTTGGGTGATCCGGATTCCGACGTCAAAAATGCCAAATTTTTTCGTGGACGTCCGTCAAGACCTTGTCTATGCATACGGTTGGCCATCACGGCATTCCGACCCATTTGGAGGGTCAAACGAGCCCCGAAGCGAGCATACGCCTCATTTCGACGATTTTCGTGTGCAATAGCACACCATTTTTTGGGTGATCCGGATTCCGACGTCAAAAATGCCAAATTTTTCTGTGGACGTCCGTCAAGACCTTGTCAATGCATACGGTTGTCCATCACGGATTGTCCGACCCATTTGGAGGGTCAAACGAGCCCCGAAGCGAGCATACACCTCATTTCGACGATTTTCGTGTGCTATAGCACACCATTTTTTGGGTGATCCGGATTCCGACGTCAAAAATGCCAAATATTTTCGTGGATATACTTGAAAACCTTGTCTATGCATACAGTTGGACATCACGGCTTGTCCGACCCATTTGGAGGGTCAAACGAGCCCCGAAGCGAGCATACGCCTCATTTTGACGATTTTCTTGTTATAGCACACCATTTTTTGGGTGATCCGGATTCCGACGTCAAAAATGCCAAATTTTTTCGTGGACGTCCTTCAAGACCTTGTCTATGCATATGGTTGGCCATCATGGCTTGTCCGACCCATTTGGAGGGTCAAACGAGCCCCGAAGAGAGCATACGCCTCATTTCGACGATTTTCATATGCTATAGCACAACATTTTTTGGGTGATCCGGATTCCGACGTCAAAAATGCCAAATTTTTTCGTGGACGTCCGTCAAGACCTTGTCTATGCATACGAATGGCCATCACGGCTTGTCCAACCCATTTGGAGGGTCAAACGAGCCCCGAAGCGAGCATACGCCTCATTTCGACGATTTTCGTGTGCAATAGCACACCATTTTTTGGGTGATCCGAATTTCGACGTCAAAAATGCCAAATTTTTTCGTGGACGTCCGTCAAGACCTTGTCTAAGCATACGGTTGGCCATCACGGCTTGTCCGACCCATTTGGAGGGTCAAACGAGCCCCGAAGAGAGCATACGCCTCATTTCGACGATTTTTGTAGCACACCATTTTTTGGGTGATCCGGATTCTGACGTCAAAAATCCCAAATTTTTTCGTGGACATCCGTCAAGACCTTGTCTATGCATACGGTTGTCCATCACGGCTTGTCCGACCCATTTAGATGGTCAAACGAGCCCCGAAGCGAGCATACACCTCATTTCGACGATTTTTGTGTGCTATAACACACCATTTTTTGGGTGATCCGGATTCCATCGTCAAAAATGCCAAATTTTTTCGTGGACGTCCTTCAAGACCTTGTCTATGAATACGGTTGGACATCACGGCTTGTCCGACCCATTTGGAGGGTCAAACGAGCCCCGAAGCGAGCATACGCCTCATTTCGACGATTTTCGTGTGCTATAGCACACCATTTTTTGGGTGATCCGGATTCCGACGTCAAAAATGCCAAATTTATTCGTGGACATCCGTCAAGACCTTGTCTATGCATACGGTTGGCCATCACGGCTTGTCCGGCCCATTTGGAGGGTCAAACGAGCCCCGAAGCGAGCATACGCCTCATTTCGACGATTTTCGTGTGCTATAGCACACCATTTTTTGGTGATCCGGATTCCGACGTCAAAAATGCCAAATTTTTTCGTCGACGTCCGTCAATACCTTGTCTATGCATAAGGTTGGCCGTCACGGCTTGTCCGACCTATTTGGAGGGTCAAACGAGCCCCGAAGTTTCGACGATTTTCGGGTGCTATAGCACACCATTTTTTGGTGATCCGGATTCCGACGTGTAATATGCCAAATTTTTTCGTGGATGTCCATCAAGACCTTGTCTCTGCATACGGTTTGCCATCACGGCTTTTCCGACCTATTTCGAGTGTCAAACGAGCCCCGAAGCGAGCATACGCCTCATTTCGACGATTTTCGTGTGCTATAGCACACCATTTTTTGGGTGATCCAGATTCCGACGTCAAAAATGCCAAATTTTTTCATGTACGTCCGTCAAGACCTTGTCTTTGCATACGGTTGGCCATCACGGCTTGTACGACCCATTTGAGAGGTCAAATGAGCCCCGAAGCGAGCATATGCCTCATTTCGACGATTTTCGTGTGCTATAGCACACTATCTTTGGGTGATCCGGATTAGATGTCAAAATGCCAAATATTTTCGTGGACATACGTCAAGACCTTGTCTATGCATACGGTTGGCCATCACTGCTTGTCCGACCCATTTGGAGGGTCAAACGAGCCCCGAAGCGAGCATACGCCTCATTTCGATGATTTTCGTGTGCTATAGCACACCATTTTTTTGGTGATCCGAATTCCAACGTCAAAAATGCCAAATTTTTTCGTGGATGTCCGTCAAGACCTTGTCTATGAATACGGTTGGCCATCACGGCTTGTCCGACCCATTTTTGGAGGGTCAAACGAGCCCCGAAGCGAGCATACGCCTCATTTCGGCGATTTTCGTTTGCAATACCACACCATTTTTTGGGTGGTCTGGATTCTGACGTCAAAATGCCAAATTTTTTCGTGGACGTCCGTCAAGACCTTTTCTATGCATACGGTTGTCCATCACAGCTTGTTCGACCCATTTGGAGGGTCAAGCGATCCCGGCGAGCATACGCCTCATTTCGGCGATTTTCGTGTGCTATAGCACACCATTTTGGTGATCCAGATTCCAACGTCAAAAATGCCAAATTTTTTCGTGGACGTCGCTCAAGACCTTGTCTATGCATACGGTTGGCCATCACGGCTTGTCTGACCCATTTGGAGGGTCAAACGAGCCCCGAAGCGAGCATACGCCTCATTTCGACGATTTTAGGTGTGCTATAGCACACCATTTTTTGGGTGATCCAGATTCCGACGTAAAAAATGCTAAATTTTTTCGTGGACGTCCGTCAAGACCTTGTCGATGCATACGGTTGACCATCACGGATCCTCCAACCCATTTGGAGGGTCAAACGAGCCCCGAAGCGAGCATACGCCTCATTTCGATGATTTTCGTGTGCTATAGCACACCATTTTTTGGGTGATCCGGATTCCAACGTCAAAAATGCCAAAATTTTTTGTGGACGTCCGTCAAGACCTTTTCTATGCATACGGTTGGCCATCAGGGCTTGTCCGACCCATTTGAAGGGTCAAACGAGCCCCGAAGCAAGCATACGCCTCATTTCGACGATTTTCGTGTGCTATAGCACACCATTTTTTTGGTGATCCGGATTCCGACGTCAAAAATGCCAAATTTTTTCGTGGACGTCCGTCAAGACCTTGTCTATGCATACGGTTGGCCATCATGGATTGTTCGACCAATTTGGAGGGTCAAACGAGCCCCGAAGAAAGCATAAGCCTCATTTCGACGATTTTCGTGTGCTATAGCACACCATTTTTTGGGTGATCTGGATTCCGACGTCAAAAATGCCAAAATTTTTTGTGGACGTCCATCAAGACCTTTTCTATTCATACGGTTGGCCATCACGGCTTGTACGACCTATTTGGAGAGTCAAACGAGCCCCGAAGCGAGCTTACACCTCATTTTGACGTAGCACACCATTTTTGGGTGATCCGGATTCCGACGTCAAAAATGCCAAATTTTTTCATGGACATCCGTCAAGACCTTGTCTATGCATACGGTTGGCCATCACGGCTTGTCCGACCCATTTGGAGGGTCAAACGAGCCCCGAAGTGGGCATACGCCACATTTCGACGATTTTCGTGTGCTATAGCACACCATTTTTTGGGTGATCCGGATTCAATCGTCAAAAATGCCAAATTTATTCGTAGACGTCCGTCAAGACCTTGTCTATGAATATGGTTGGCCATCACGGCTTGTCCGACCCATTTGGAGGGTCAAACGAGCCTCGAAGCGAGCATACGCCTCATTTCAACGATTTTCGTGTGCTATAGCACACCATTTTTCGGGTGATCCGGATTCCGACATCAAAAATGCCAAATTTTTTCGTGGACGTTCGTCAAGACCTTGTCTATGCATATGGTTGGCCATCACGGCTTGTCCGACCCATTTGAAGGGTCAAATGAGCCCCGAAGCGAGCATACGCCTCATTTCGACGATTTTCATGTGCAATAGCACACCATTTTTTGGGTGATCCGGATTCCGACGTCAAAAATGCCAAATGTTTTCGTGGACGTCCGTCAAGTCCTTGTCTATGCATACGGTTGGCCATCACGGCTTGTCCGACCCATTTGTAGGGTCAAACGAGCCCCGAAGCGAGCATATGCCTCATTTCGATGATTTTCGTGTGCTATAGCACACCATTTTTTGGGTGATCCGGATTCCGACGTCAAAAATGCCAAATTTTTTTGTGGACGTCTGTTAAGACCTTGTCTATGCATGCGGTTGGTCATCACGGATTGTCCGACCCATTTGGAGGGTCAAACGAGCCCCGAAGCGAGCATACGCCTCATTTCGACGATTTTCGTGTGCTATAGCACACCATTGTTTGGGTGATCCGCATTCCGACGTCAAAAATGCCAAATTTTTTCGTGGACGTCCGTCAAGACCTTGTCTATGCATACGTTTGGCCATCACGGCTTGTCCGACCCATTTGGAGGGTCAAACGAGCCCCGAAGCGAGCATACGCCTCATTTCGACGATTTTCGTGTGCTATAGCACACTATTTTTGGGTGATCCGATTCCGACGTCAAAAGGTCAAATTTTTCGTGGGCGTCCGTCAAGACCTTGTCTTTGCATACGGTTGGCCATCACGGCTTGTCCGACCCATTTGGAGGGTCAAAGCGAGCGAAGCGAGCATACGCCTCATTTCGACGATTTTCGTGTGCTATAGCACACCATTTTTTGGGTGATCCGGTTTGCGACGTCAAAAATGCCAAAGTTTTTCGTGGACGTCCGTCAAGACCTTGTCTATGCATACGGTTGGCCATCACAGCTTGTCCGACCCATTTGGAGGGTCAAACGAGCCCGGAAACAAGCATACGCCTCATTTCGACGATTTTCGTGTGCTATAGCACACCATTTTTTGGGTGATCCGGACTCTGACGTCAAAAATGCCAAATGTTTTCGTGGACGTCCGTCACGACCTTGTATATGCATACGGTGTGCCATCACGGCTTGTCTGACCCATTTGGAGGGTCAAACGAGCCCCGAAGAGAGCATACGCCTCATTTCGACGATTTTCGTGTGCTATAGCACACCATTTTTTGGGTGATCGGATTCCGACGTCAAAAATGCCAAATTTTTTTCGTGGACGTCCGTCAAGACCTTTTCTATGCATACAGTTGGCCATCACGGCTTGTCCGACCCATTTGGAGGGTCAAACGAGCCCCGAAGCGAGCATACGCCTCATTTCGACGATTTTCGTGTGCTATAGCACACCAATTTTTTGGGTGATCCGATTCGGCGTCAAAAATGCCAAATTTTTTTGTGGACATCTGTCAAGACCTTGTCTATGCATACGGTTGGCCATCACGGCTTGTTCGAACCATTCGAAGGGTCAAACGAGCCCCGAAGCGAGCATATGCCTCATTTCGACGATTTTCGTGTGCTATAGCACACCATTTTTTGGGTGATCCGGATTCCGATGTCAAAAATGCCAAATTTTTTCGTGGACGTCCGTCAAGACCTTTTCTATGCATACGGTTTGCCATCACGGCTTTTCCAACCCATTTGGAGGGTCAAACGAGCCCCGAAGCGAGCATACGCCTCATTTCGATGATTTTCGTGTGCTATAGCACACCATTTTTTGGGTGATCCGGATTCCGACGTCAAAAATGCAAAATTTTTTCGTGGATGTCCGTCAAGACCTTGTCTATGCATACGGTTGGCCATCACGGCCTGTCCGACCCATTTGGAGGGTCAAACGAGCCTGGCGAGCATACGCCTCATTTCGACGATTTTCGTGTGCTATATAGCACACCATTTTTTGGGTGATCCGGATTCCGACGTCAAAAATGCCAAATTTTTTCGTGGACGTCCGTCAAGACCTTGTCTATGCATACGGTTGGCCATCACGGCTTTTCCGACCCATTTGGAGGGTCAAACGAGCCCCGAAGCGAGCATACGCCTCATTTCGATGATTTTCGTGTGCTATAGCACACTATTTTTTGGGTGATCCGGATTCCGACGTCAAAAATGCCAAATTTGTTCGTGGACGTCCGTCAAGACCTTGTCTATGCATACGGTTGGCCATCACGGCTTGTCCGGCCCATTTGGAGGGTCAAACGAGCCCCGAAGCGAGCATACACCTCATTTCGACGATTTTCGTGTGCTATAGCACACCATTTTTTGGGTGATCCGGATTCCGACGTCAAAAATGCCAAATATTTTCGTGGATATACTTGAAAACCTTGTCTATGCATACAGTTGGACATCACGGCTTGTCCGACCCATTTGGAGGGTCAAACGAGCCCCGAAGCGAGCATACGCCTCATTTTGACGATTTTCTTGTTATAGCACACCATTTTTTGGGTGATCCGGATTCCGACGTCAAAAATGCCAAATTTATTCGTGGACATCCGTCAAGACCTTGTCTATGCATACGGTTGGCCATCACGGCTTGTCCGACCCATTTGGAGGGTCAAACGAGCCCCGAAGAGAGCATACGCCTCATTTCGACGATTTTTGTAGCACACCATTTTTTGGGTGATCCGGATTCTGACGTCAAAAATCCCAAATTTTTTCGTGGACATCCGTCAAGACCTTGTCTATGCATACGGTTGTCCATCACGGCTTGTCCGACCCATTTAGATGGTCAAACGAGCCCCGAAGCGAGCATACACCTCATTTCGACGATTTTTGTGTGCTATAACACACCATTTTTTGGGTGATCCGGATTCCATCGTCAAAATGCCAAATTTTTCGTGGCNGTCCTTCAAGACCTTGTCTATGCATATGGTTGTCCATCACGGCTTGTCCGGCCCATTTGGAGGGTCAAACGAGCCCTGAAGCGAGCATACGCCTCATTTCGACGATTTTCGTGTGCTATAGCACACCATTTTTTGGGTGATCCGGATTCCGACGTCAAAAATGCCAAATTTATTCGTGGACATCCGTCAAGACCTTGTCTATGCATACGGTTGGCCATCACGGCTTGTCCGGCCCATTTGGAGGGTCAAACGAGCACCGAAGCGAGCATACGCCTCATTTCGACGATTTTCGTGTGCTATAGCACACCATTTTTTGGGTGATCCGGATTCCGACGTCAAAAATGCCAAATTTTTTCGTCGACGTCCGTCAATACCTTGTCTATGCATAAGGTTGGCCGTCACGGCTTGTCCGACCTATTTGGAGGGTCAAACGAGCCCCGAAGTTTCGACGATTTTCGGGTGCTATAGCACACCATTTTTTGGTGATCCGGATTCCGACGTGTAATATGCCAAATTTTTTCGTGGATGTCCATCAAGACCTTGTCTCTGCATACGGTTTGCCATCACGGCTTTTCCGACCTATTTCGAGTGTCAAACGAGCCCCGAAGCGAGCATACGCCTCATTTCGACGATTTTCGTGTGCTATAGCACACCATTTTTTGGGTGATCCAGATTCCGACGTCAAAAATGCCAAATTTTTTCATGTACGTCCGTCAAGACCTTGTCTTTGCATACGGTTGGCCATCACGGCTTGTACGACCCATTTGAGAGGTCAAATGAGCCCCGAAGCGAGCATATGCCTCATTTCGACGATTTTCGTGTGCTATAGCACACTATCTTTTGGGTGATCCGGATTCCGATGTCAAAAATGCCAAATATTTTCGTGGACATACGTCAAGACCTTGTCTATGCATACGGTTGGCCATCACTGCTTGTCCGACCCATTTGGAGGGTCAAACGAGCCCCGAAGCGAGCATACGCCTCATTTCGATGATTTTCGTGTGCTATAGCACACCATTTTTTTGGTGATCCGAATTCCAACGTCAAAAATGCCAAATTTTTTCGTGGATGTCCGTCAAGACCTTGTCTATGAATACGGTTGGCCATCACGGCTTGTCCGACCCATTTTTGGAGGGTCAAACGAGCCCCGAAGCGAGCATACGCCTCATTTCGACGATTTTCGTTTGCTATAGCACACCATTTTTTGGGTGGTTTGGATTCTGACGTCAAAAATGCCAAATTTTTTCGTGGACGTCCGTCAAGACCTTTTCTATGCATACGGTTGTCCATCACAGCTTGTTCGACCCATTTGGAGGGTCAAACGATCCCCGAAGCGAGCATACGCCTCATTTCGACGATTTTCGTGTGCTATAGCACACCATTTTTTGGGTGATCCAGATTCCAACGTCAAAAATGCCAAATTTTTTCGTGGACGTCGCTCAAGACCTTGTCTATGCATACGGTTGGCCATCACGGCTTGTCTGACCCATTTGGAGGGTCAAACGAGCCCCGAAGCGAGCATACGCCTCATTTCGACGATTTTCGTGTGCTATAGCACACCATTTTTTGGGTGATCCAGATTCCGACGTAAAAAATGCTAAATTTTTTCGTGGACGTCCGTCAAGACCTTGTCGATGCATACGGTTGACCATCACGGATCCTCCAACCCATTTGGAGGGTCAAACGAGCCCCGAAGCGAGCATACGCCTCATTTCGATGATTTTCGTGTGCTATAGCACACCATTTTTTGGGTGATCCGGATTCCAACGTCAAAAATGCCAAAATTTTTTGTGGACGTCCGTCAAGACCTTTTCTATGCATACGGTTGGCCATCACGGCTTGTCCGACCCATTTGAAGGGTCAAACGAGCCCCGAAGCAAGCATACGCCTCATTTCGACGATTTTCGTGTGCTATAGCACACCATTTTTTTGGTGATCCGGATTCCGACGTCAAAAATGCCAAATTTTTTCGTGTACGTCCGTCAAGACCTTGTCTATGCATACGGTTGGCCATCATGGATTGTTCGACCAATTTGGAGGGTCAAACGAGCCCCGAAGAAAGCATAAGCCTCATTTCGACGATTTTCGTGTGCTATAGCACACCATTTTTTGGGTGATCTGGATTCCGACGTCAAAAATGCCAAAATTTTTTGTGGACGTCCATCAAGACCTTTTCTATTCATACGGTTGGCCATCACGGCTTGTACGACCTATTTGGAGAGTCAAACGAGCCCCGAAGCGAGCTTACACCTCATTTTGACGTAGCACACCATTTTTGGGTGATCCGGATTCCGACGTCAAAAATGCCAAATTTTTTCATGGACATCCGTCAAGACCTTGTCTATGCATACGGTTGGCCATCACGGCTTGTCCGACCCATTTGGAGGGTCAAACGAGCCCCGAAGTGGGCATACGCCACATTTCGACGATTTTCGTGTGCTATAGCACACCATTTTTTGGGTGATCCGGATTCAATCGTCAAAAATGCCAAATTTATTCGTAGACGTCCGTCAAGACCTTGTCTATGAATATGGTTGGCCATCACGGCTTGTCCGACCCATTTGGAGGTCAAGCGAGCCTCGAAGCGAGCATACGCCTCATTTCAACGATTTTAGGTGTGCTATAGCACACCATTTTTCGGGTGATCCGATTCGACATCAAAAATGCCAAATTTTTTCGTGGGCGTTCGTCAAGACCTTGTCTATGCATATGGTTGGCCATCACGGCTTGTCCGACCCATTTGAAGGGTCAAATGAGCCTGGCGAGCATACGCCTCATTTCGACGATTTTCATGTGCAATAGCACACCATTTTTTGGGTGATCCGGATTCCGACGTCAAAAATGCCAAATGTTTTCGTGGACGTCCGTCAAGTCCTTGTCTATGCATACGGTTGGCCATCACGGCTTGTCCGACCCATTTGTAGGGTCAAACGAGCCCCGAAGCGAGCATATGCCTCATTTCGATGATTTTCGTGTGCTATAGCACACCATTTTTTGGGTGATCCGGATTCTGACGTCAAAAATGCCAAATTTTTTCGTGGACGTCCGTCAAGACCTTGTCTATGCATACGGTTGGCCATCACGGCTTGTCCGACCCATTTGGAGGGTCAAACAATCCCCGAAGTGAGCATTCGCCTCATTTCGACGATTTTCGTGTGCCATAGCACACCATTTTTTGGGTGATCCAGATTCCGACGTAAAAAATGCCAATTTTTTTCGTGGACGTCAGTCAAGACCTTGTCTATGCATACGGTTGGCCATCACGGCTTGTCCGACCCATTTGGAGGGTCAAACGAGCCCCGAAGCGAGCATACACCTCATTTCGATGATTTTCGTGTGCCATAGCACACCATTTTTTGGGTGATCCGGATTCCGACGTCAAAAATGCCAAATTTTTTTGTGGACGTCCGTCAAGACCTTGTCTATGCATAAGGTTGGCCATCACGGCTTGTCCGACCCATTTGGAGGGTCAAACGAGCCCTGAAGTGAGCATACGCCTCATTTCGACGATTTTCCTGTGCTATAGCACACCATTTTTTGGGTGATCAAGATTCTGATGTCAAAAATGCCAAATATTTTCGTGGACGTCCTTCAAGACCTTGTATATGCATACGGTTGGCCATCACGTCTTGTCGGATCCATTTGGAGGGTCAAAAGAGCCCCGAAGCGAGCATACGCCTCAGTTCGACGATTTTCGTAGCACACCATTTTTTGGGTGATCCGGATTCCGGCGTCAAAATTGCAAAAATTTTTCGTGGACATCCGTCAAGACCTTTTTTATGCATACGGTTGGCCATCACGGCTTGTCCGACCCATTTGGAGGGTCAAACGAGCCCCGAAGCGAGCATACGCCTCATTTTGATGATTTTCGTGTGCTATAGCACACCATTTTTTGGGTGATCCATATTCCGACGTATAAGATGCCAAATTTTTTCGTGGACGTCCGTCAAGACCTTGTCTATGTATACGGTTGGCCATCACGGCTTGTCCGTCCCATTTGGAGGATCAAACGAGCCCTGAAGCGAGCATACGCCTCATTTCGACGATTTTCGTGTGCCATAGCACACCATTTTTTGGGTGATCCAGATTCCGACGTCAAAAATGCAAAATTTTTTTGTGGACGTCCGTCAAGACCTTGTCTATGCATACGATTGGCCATCACGGCTTGTCCGACCAATTTGGAGGGTCAAACGAGCCCCGAGGCGAGCATACGCCTCATTTCGACGATTTTCGTGTGCTATAGCACACCATTTTTTGGGTGATCCAGATTCCGACGTCAAAAATGCCAAATTTATTCGTGGACGTCCGTCAAGACCTTGTCTAGGCATACGGTTGGCCATAACGGCTTGTCCGACCCATTTGGAGGGTCAAACGAGCCCCGAAGCGAGCATACGCCTCATTTCGGTGATTTTCGTGTGCTATAGCACACCATTTTTTGGGTGATCCGGATTCCGACATCAAAAATGCCAAATTTTTTTGTGGACGTCCGTCAATACCTTGTCTATGCATACAGTTGGCCATCATGGCTTGTCCGACCCATTTGGAGGGTCAAACGAGCCCCGAAGCGAGCATACGCCTCATTTCGACGATTTTCGGGTGCTATAGCACACCATTTTTTGGGTGATCCGGATTCCGATGTCAAAAATGCCAAATTTTTTCGTGGACGTCCGTCAAGACCTTGTCTATGCATGCGGTTGGCCATCATGGCTTTTCCGACCCATTTGGAGGGTAAACGAGCCCCGAAGCGAGCATACGCCTCATTTCGACGATTTTCGTGTGCTATAGCACACCATTTTTTGGGTGATCTGGATTCCGACGTCAAAAATGCCAAATTTTTTCGGGGACGTCTGTCAAGACCTTGTCTATGCATACGGGTTGCCATCACGGCTTGTCCGACCCATTTGGAGGGTCAAACGAGCCCCGAAGCGAGCATACGCCTCATTTCGACGATTTTCGTGTGCTATAGCACACCATTTTTTGGGAGATCCCGATTTCGACGTAAAAAATGCCAAATTTTTTCGTGGACGTCCGTCAAGACCTTGTCTATGCATACGGTTTGCCATCACGGCTTGTCTGATCCATTTGGAGGGTCAAACGAGCCCCGAAGCGAGCATACACCTCATTTTGACGATTTTCGTCCGCTATAGCACACCATTTTTTGGGTGATCCGGATTCCTACGTCAAAAATGCCAATTTTTTTCGTGGACGTCCGTCAAGACCTTTTCTATGCATACGGTTGGCCATCACGGCTTGTCCGACCCATTTGGAGGGTCAAACGAGCCCCGAAGCGAGCATACGCCTCATTTCAATGATTTTCGTATGCTATAGCACACCATTTTTTGGGTGATCCGGATTCCGACGTAAAAAATGCCAAATTTTTACGTGGACGTCCGTCAAGACCTTTTTCTATGCATACGGTTGGCCATAACGGCTTGTCCGACCCATTTGGAGGGTCAAACGAGCCCCGAAGCGAGCATACGCCTCATTTCGACGATTTTTGTGTGCTATAGCACACCATTTTTTGGGTGATCAGATTCGACGTCAAAAATGCCAAATTTTTTCTTGTATGTCCGTCAAGACCTTTTCTATGCATACGGTTGGCCATCACGGCTTGTCCGACCCATTTGGAGGGTCAAACGAGCCCCGAAGCGAGCATACGCCTCATTTTGACGATTTTCGTGTGCCATAGCACACCATTTTTTGGGAGATCCGGATTCCGACGTCAAAAATGCCAAATTTTTTCGTGGACGTCCGTCAAGACCTTGTCTATGCATACGAATTGCCATCACGGCTTGTCCGATCCATTTGGAGGGTCAAACGAGCTCCGAAGCGAGCATACACGTCATTTTGACGATTTTCATCCGCTATAGCACACCATTTTTTGGGTGATCCGCATTCCGACGTCAAAAATGCCAAATTTTTTCGTGGACGTCCGTAAAGACCTTGTCTATGCATACGGTTGGCCATCACGGCTTGTCCGACCCATTTGGAGGGTCAAACGAGCCCCGAAGAGAGCATACGCCTCATTTCGACGATTTTCGTGTGCTATAGCACACCATTTTTTGGGTGATCTGGATTCCGATGTCAAAAATGCCAAATTTTTTCGTGGACATCCGTCAAGACCTTTTTTATGCATACGGTTGGCCATCACGGCTTGTCCGACCCATTTGGAGGGTCAAACGAGCCCCGAAGCGAGTATACGCCTCATTTCGACGATTTTCGTGTGCTATAGCACACCATTTTTTGGGTGATCCGGATTCCGACGTCAACAATGCCAAAATTTTTCGTGGACGTCCGTGAAGACCTTGTCTATGCATACGGTTGGCCATCACGGCTTGTCCGACCCATTTGGAGGGTCAAACGAGCCCCGAAGCGAGCATACGCTTCATTTCGATGATTTTCAAGTGCTATAGCACACCATTTTTTGGGTGATCCGGATTCCGACGTCAAAAATGCCAAATTTTTTCGTGGACGTCCGTCAAGACCTTGTCTATTCATACGGTTGGCCACCACGGATTGTCCGGCCCATTTGGAGGGTCAAACGAGCCCCGATTGCGAGCATACGCCTCATTTCGGCGATTTTCGTGTGCTATAGCACCCAAAAATCGGATTCCGACGTCAAAAATGCCAAATTTTTTCGTGGACGTCCGTCAAGACCTTGTCTATGCATACGGTTGGCCACCACGGATTGTCCGGCCCATTTGGAGGGTCAAACGAGCCGAAACGAGCATCGCCTTATTTCGACGATTTTCGTGTGCTATAGCACACCATTTTTTGGGTGATCCGGATTCCGACGTCAAAAATGCCAAATTTCTTCGTCGACGTCCGTCAATACCTTGTCTATGCATAAGGTTGGCCATCACGGCTTGTCCGACCTATTTGGAGGGTCAAACGAGCCCCGAAGTTTCGACGATTTTCGGGTGCTATAGCACACCATTTTTTGGGTGATCCGGATTCCGACGTGTAATATGCCAAATTTTTTCGTGGACGTCCATCAAGACCTTGTCTATGCATACGGTTGGCCATCACGGCTTTTCTGACCTATTTGGAGGGTCAAACGAGCCCCGAAGCGAGCATACGCCTCATTTCGACGATTTTCGTGTGCTATAGCACACCATTTTTTGGGCCGACGTCAAAATGCCAAATTTTTTCATGGACGTCCGTCAAGACCTTGTCTATGCATACGGTTGGCCATCACGGCTTGTCCGGCCCATTTGGAGGGTCAAACGAGCCCCGAAGCGAGCATACGCCTCATTTCGACGATTTTCGTGTGCTATAGCACACCATTTTTTGGGTGATCCAGATTCTGACGTCAAAAATGCCAAATTTTTTCGTGGACGTCCGTCAAGACCTTTTCTATGCATACGGTTGGCCATCACGGCTTGTACGACCCATTTGAGGGGTCAAACGAGCCCCGAAGCGAGCATACGCCTCATTTCGACGATTTTCGTGTGCTATAGCACACTATCTTTTGGGTGATCCGGATTCCGATGTCAAAAATGCCAAATATTTTCGTGGACATCCGTCAAGACCTTCTCTATGCATACGGTTGGCCATCACGGGTTGTCCGACCCATTTGGAGGGTCAAACGAGCCCCGAAGCGAGCATACGCCTCATTTCGACGATTTTCGTGTGCTATAGCACACCATTTTTTGGGTGGTCCAGATTCCGACGTCAAAAATGCCAAATTTTTTCGTGGACATCCGTCAAGACCTTGTCTATGCATACGGTTGGCCATCACGGCTTGTCCGACCCATTTGGAGGGTCAAACAAGCCCCGAAGCGAGCATACGCCTCATTTCGACGATTTTCGTGTGCTATAGGACACCATTTTTTGGGTGATGCGGATTCCAACGACAAAATTGCCAAATTTTTTCGTGGACGTCCGTCAAGACCTTGTCTATGAATACGGATGGCCATCACTGCTTGTCCGACCCATTTGGAGGGTCAAACGAGCCCCAAAGCGAGCATACGCCTCATTTCGATGATTTTCGTGTGCTATAGCACACCATTTTTTGGGTGATCCAGATTCCGATGATAAAAATGCCAAATGTTTTCGTGGACGTCCGTCATGACTTTTTCTATGCATACGGTTGGCCATCACGGCTTGTCCGACCAATTTGGAGGGTCAAGCGAGCCCAAGTAAGCATACGCCTCGTTCGACGATTTTTCGTGTGCTATCGCACATCATTTTTTGGGTGATCCCGATTCCGACGTCAAAATGCCAAATTTTTTCGTGGACGTCCGTCAAGACCTTGTCTATGCATACGGTTGGCCATCACGGCTTGTCCGACCCATTTGGAGGGTCAAATGAGCCCCGAAGCGAGCATACGCCTCATTTCGACGATTTTCATGTGCTATAGCACAACATTTTTTGGGTGATCCGGATTCGACGTCAAAAATGCCAAATGTTTTCGTGGACGTCCGTCAAGTCCTTGTCTATGCATACGGTTGGCCATCACGGCTTGTCCGACCCATTTGGAGGGTCAAACGAGCCCCGAAGCGAGCATACGCCTCATTTCGACGATTTTCGTGTGCTATAGCACACCATTTTTTAGGTGATCCGGATTCTGACGTCAAAAATGCCAATTTTTTTCATGGAAGTCCGTCAAGACCTTGTCTATGCATACGGTTGGCCATCACGGCTTGTCCGACCCATTTGGAGGGTCAAACAATCCCCGAAGCGAGCATACGCCTCATTTTGACGATTTTCGTGTGCTATAGCACACCATTTTTTGGGTGATCCAGATTCTGACATCAAAAATGCCAAATATTTTCGTAGATGTCTGTCAAGACCTTGTCTATGCATACGGTTGGCAATCACGGCTTGTCCGATCCATTTGGAGGGTAAAACGAGCCCCGAAGCGAGCATACGCCTCATTTCAATGTAGCACACCATTTTTTGGGTGATCCGAATTCCGACGTCAAAATTGCCAAATTTTTTCGTGGACATACGTCAAGACCTTGTCTATGCATACGGTTGGCCATCACGGCTTGTCCGACCCATTTGGAGGGTCAAACGAGCCCCGAAGCGAGCATACGCCTCATTTCGATGATTTTCGTGTGCTATAGCACACCATTTTTTGGGTGATCCGAATTCCAACGTCAAAAATGCCAAATTTTTTCGTGGACGTCCATCAAGACCTTGTCTATGCATACGGTTGGCCATCACATCTTGTCCAACCCATTTGGAGGGTCAAACAAGCCCCGAAGCGAGCATACGCCTCATTTCGACGATTTTCGTGTGCTATAGCACACCATTGTTTGGGTGATCCGCATTCCGACGTCAAAAATGCCAAATTTTTTCGTGGACGTCCGTCAAGACCTTGTCTATGCATACGTTTGGCCATCACGGCTTGTCCGACCCATTTGGAGGGTCAAACGAGCCCCGAAGCGAGCATACGCCTCATTTCGGCGATTTTCGTGTGCTATAGCACACCATTTTTTGGGTGATCCGGATTCCGACGTCAAAAAGGTCAAATTTTTTCGTGGACGTCCGTCAAGACCTTGTCTATGTATAAGGTTGGCCATCACGGCTTGTCCGACCCATTTGGAGGGTCAAACAAGCCCCGAAGCGAGCATACGCCTCATTTCGATGATTTTCAAGTGCTATAGCACACCATTTTTTGGGTGATCCGGATTCCGACGTCAAAAATGCCAAATTTTTTCGTGGACGTCCGTCAAGACCTTGTCTATTCATACGGTTGGCCATCACGGCTTGTTCGACCCATTTGGAGGGTCAAACGAGCCATGAAGCAAGCATACGCCTCATTTCGACGATTTTCGTGTGCTATAGCACACCATTTTTTGGGTGATCCGGATTCCGACGTCAAAAATGCCAAATTTTTTCGTGGACATCCGTCAAGACCTTGTCTATGCATACGGTTGGCCATCACGGCTTTTCCGACCCATTTGGAGGGTCAAACAAGCCCCGAAGCGAGCATACGCCTCATTTCGACGATTTTCGTGTGCTATAGGACACCATTTTTTGGGTGATGCGGATTCCAACGACAAAATTGCCAAATTTTTTCGTGGACGTCCGTCAAGTCCTTTTCTATGCATACGGTTGGCCATCACGGCTTGTCCGACCCATTTTTGGAGGGTCAAACGAGCCCCGAAGCGAGCATACGCCTCATTTCGACGATTTTCGTTTGCTATAGCACACCATTTTTTGGGTGATGTGGATTCTGACGTCAAAAATGCCAAAATTTTTCGTGGACGTCCGTCAAGACCTTTTCTATGCATACAGTTGTCCATCACGGCTTGTCCGACCCATTTGGAGGGTCAAACGATCCCCGAAGCGAGCATACGCCTCATTTGGACGATTTTCGTGTGCTATAGCACACCATTTTTTGGGTGATCCAGATTCCAACGTCAAAAATGCCAAATTTTTTCGTGGACATCTCTCAAGACCTTGTCTATGCATACGGTTGGCCATCACGGCTTGTCTGACCCATTTGGAGGATCAAACGAGCCCCGAAGCGAGCATACGCCTCATTTCGACGATTTTCGTGTGCTATAGCACACCATTTTTTGGGTGATCCGGATTCCGACGTAAAAAATGCTAAATTTTTTCGTGGACGTCCGTCAAGACATTGTCGATGCATACGGTTGGCCATCACGGCTCCTCCGACCTATTTGGAGGGTCAAACGAGCCCCGAAGCGAGCATACGCCTCATTTCGACGATTTTCGTGTGCTATAGCACACCATTTTTTGGGTGATCCGGATTCCAACGTCAAAAATGCCAAAATTTTTCGTGGACGTCCGTCAAGACCTTTTCTATGCATACGGTTGGCCATCACGGCTTGTCCGACCCATTTGAAGGGTCAAACGAGCCCCGAAGCAAGCATACGCCTCATTTCGACGATTTTCGTGTGCTATAGAACACCATTTTTTGGGTGATCCGGATTCCGACGTCAAAAATGCCAAATTTTTTCGTGGACGACCGTCAAGACCTTGTCTATGCATACGGTTGGCCATCACAGATTGTCCGACCAATTTGGAGGGTCAAACGAGCCCCGAAGAAAGCATAAGCCTCATTTCGACGATTTTCGTGTGCTATAGCACACCATTTTTTGGGTGATCCGGATTCCGACGTCAAAAATGCCAAAATTTTTTGTGGACGTCCATCAAGACCTTGTCTATGCATACGGTTGGCCATCACGGCTTGTACGACCTATTAGGAGAGTCAAACGAGCCCCGAAGCGAGCATACGCCTCATTTCGACGTAGCACACCATTTTTTGAGTGATCCGGATTCCGACGTCAAAAATGCAAAATTTTTTCATGGACATCCGTCAAGACCTTGTCTATGCATACGGTTGGCCATCACGGCTTGTCCGACCCATTTGGAGGGTCAAACGAGCCCCGAAGTGGGCATACGCCACATTTCGACGATTTTCGTGTGCTATAGCACACCATTTTTTGGGTGATCCGGATTCAAACGTCAAAAATGCCAAATTTTTTCGTGGACGTCCGTCAAGACCTTGTCTATGAATATGGTTGGCCATCACGGCTTGTACGACCCATTTGGAGGGTCAAACGAGCCCCGAAGCGAGCATACGCCTCATTTCAACGATTTTCGTGTGCTATAGCACACCATTTTTTGGGTGATGCGGATTCCGACGTCAAAAATGCCAAATTTTTTCATGGACGTTCGTCAAGACCTTGTCTATGCATATGGTTGGCCATCACGGCTTGTCCGACCCATTTGGAGGGTCAAACGAGCCCCGAAGCGAGCATACGCCTCATTTCGACGATTTTCATGTGCAATAGCACACCATTTTTTGGGTGATCCGGATTCCGACGTCAAAAATGCCAAATGTTTTCGTGGACGTCCGTCAAGTCCTTGTCTATGCATACGGTTGGCCATCACGGCTTGTACGACCCATTTGTAGGGTCAAACGAGCCCCGAAGCGAGTATACGCCTCATTTCGATGATTTTCGTGTGCTATAGCACACCATTTTTTGGGTGATCCGGATTCTGACGTCAAAAATGCCAAATTTTTTCGTGGACGTCCGTCAAGACCTTGTCTATGCATACGGTTGGCCATCACGGCTTGTCCGACCCATTTGGAGGGTCAAACAATCCCCGAAGTGAGCATTCGCCTCATTTCGATGATTTTCGTGTGCCATAGCACACCATTTTTTGGGTGATCCAGATTCCGACGTCAAAAATGCCAAATTTTTTCGTGGACGTCTGTCAAGACCTTGTCTATGCATACGGTTGGCCATCACGGCTTGTCCGACCCATTTGGAGGGTCAAACGAGCCCCGAAGCGAGCATACGCCTCATTTCGACGATTTTCGTGTGCCATAGCACACCATTTTTTGGGTGATCAAGATTCTGACGTCAAAAATGCCAAATATTTTCGTGGACGTCCTTCAAGACCTTGTATATGCATAAGGTTGGCCATCACGTCTTGTCGGATCCATTTGGAGGGTCAAAAGAGCCCCGAAGCGAGCATACGCCTCAGTTCGACGATTTTCGTAGCACACCATTTTTTGGGTGATCCGGATTCCGGCGTCAAAATTGCAAAATTTTTTCGTGGACATCCGTCAAGACCTTGTTTATGCATACGGTTGGCCATCACGGCTTGTCCGACCCATTTGGAGGGTCAAACGAGCCCCGAAGCGAGCATACGCCTCATTTTGATGATTTTCGTGTGCTATAGCACACCATTTTTTGGGTGATCCGTATTCCGACGTATAAGATGCCAAATTTTTTCGTGGACGTCCGTCAAGACCTTGTCTATGTATACGGTTGGCCATCACGGCTTGTCCGTCCCATTTGGAGGATCAAACGAGCCCTGAAGCGAGCATACGCCTCATTTCGACGATTTTCGTGTGCCATAGCACACCATTTTTTGGGTGATCCAGATTCCGACGTCAAAAATGCCAAATTTTTTTGTGGACGTCCGTCAAGACCTTGTCTATGCATACGATTGGCCATCACGGCTTGTCCGACCAATTTGGAGGGTCAAACGAGCCCCGAGGCGAGCATACGCCTCATTTCGACGATTTTCGTGTGCTATAGCACACCATTTTTTGGGTGATCCAGATTCCGACGTCAAAAATGCCAAATTTATTCGTGGACGTCCGTCAAGACCTTGTCTAGGCATACGGTTGGCCATAACGGCTTGTCCGACCCATTTGGAGGGTCAAACGAGCCCCGAAGCGAGCATACGCCTCATTTCGGTGATTTTCGTGTGCTATAGCACACCATTTTTTGGGTGATCCGGATTCCGACATCAAAAATGCCAAATTTTTTTGTGTACGTCCATCAATACCTTGTCTATGCATACAGTTGGCCATCATGGCTTGTCCGACCCATTTGGAGGGTCAAACGAGCCCCGAAGCGAGCATACGCCTCATTTCGACGATTTTCGGGTGCTATAGCACACCATTTTTTGGGTGATCCGGATTCCGATGTCGAAAATGCCAAATTTTTTCGTGGACGTCCGTCAAGACCTTGTCTATGCATGCGGTTGGCCATCATGGCTTTTCCGACCCATTTGGAGGGTAAACGAGCCCCGAAGCGAGCATACGCCTCATTTCGACGATTTTCGTGTGCTATAGCACACCATTTTTTGGGTGATCTGGATTCCGACGTCAAAAATGCCAAATTTTTTCATGGACGTCTGTCAAGACCTTGTCTATGCATACGGGTTGCCATCACGGCTTGTCCGACCCATTTGGAGGGTCAAACGAGCCCCGAAGCGAGCATACGCCTCATTTCGACGATTTTCGTGTGCTATAGCACACCATTTTTTGGGAGATCCCGATTCCGACGTAAAAAATGCCAAATTTTTTCGTGGACGTCCGTCAAGACCTTGTCTATGCATACGGTTTGCCATCACGGCTTGTCTGATCCATTTGGAGGGTCAAACGAGCCCCGAAGCGAGCATACACCTCATTTTGACGATTTTCGTCCGCTATAGCACACCATTTTTTGGGTGATCCGGATTCCTACGTCAAAAATGCCAATTTTTTTCGTGGACGTCCGTCAAGACCTTTTATATGCATACGGTTGGCCATCACGGCTTGTCCGACCCATTTGGAGGGTCAAACGAGCCCCGAAGCGAGCATACGCCTCATTTCAATGATTTTCGTATGCTATAGCACACCATTTTTTGGGTGATCCGGATTCCAACGTAAAAAATGCCAAATTTTTACGTGGACGTCCGTCAAGACCTTTTTATATGCATACGGTTGGCCATAACGGCTTGTCCGACCCATTTGGAGGGTCAAACGAGCCCCGAAGCGAGCATACGCCTCATTTCGACGATTTTTGTGTGCTATAGCACACCATTTTTTGGGTGATCAGATTCGACGTCAAAAATGCCAAATTTTTCTTGTATGTCCGTCAAGACCTTTTCTATGCATACGGTTGGCCATCACGGCTTGTCCGACCCATTTGGAGGGTCAAACGAGCCCCGAAGAGAGCATACGCCTCATTTCGACGATTTTCGTGTGCCATAGCACACCATTTTTTGGGAGATCCGGATTCCGACGTCAAAAATGCCAAATTTTTTCGTGGACGTCCGTCAAGACCTTGTCTATGCATACGAATTGCCATCACGGCTTGTCCGATCCATTTGGAGGGTCAAACGAGCTCCGAAGCGAGCATACACGTCATTTTGACGATTTTCATCCGCTATAGCACACCATTTTTTGGGTGATCCGCATTCCGACGTCAAAAATGCCGAATTTTTTCGTGGACGTCCGTAAAGACCTTGTCTATGCATACGGTTGGCCATCACGGCTTGTCCGACCCATTTGGAGGGTCAAACGAGCCCCGAAGAGAGCATACGCCTCATTTCGACGATTTTCGTGTGCTATAGCACACCATTTTTTGGGTGATCTGGATTCCGATGTCAAAAATGCCAAATTTTTTCGTGGACATCCGTCAAGACCTTTTTTATGCATACGGTTGGCCATCACGGCTTGTCCGACCCATTTGGAGGGTCAAACGAGCCCCGAAGCGAGTATACGCCTCATTTCGACGATTTTCGTGTGCTATAGCACACCATTTTTTGGGTGATCCGGATTCCGACGTCAACAATGCCAAAATTTTTCGTGGACGTCCGTGAAGACCTTGTCTATGCATACGGTTGGCCATCACGGCTTGTCCGACCCATTTGGAGGGTCAAACGAGCCCCGAAGCGAGCATACGCCTCATTTCGACGATTTTCGTGTGCTATAGCACACCATTTTTTTGGTGATCCGGAAACCTACGTCAAAAATACCAAATTTTTTCGTGGACGTCCGTCAAGACCTTGTCTATTCATACGGCTGGCCATCATGGCTTGTCCGACCCATTTGGAGGGTCAAACGAGCCCCGAAGCGAGCATACGCCTCATTTCGACGATTTTCGTGTGCTATAGCACACCATTTTTTGGGTGATCCGGATTCCGACGTCAAAAATGCCAAATTTATTCGTGGACATCCGTCAAGACCTTGTCTATGCATACGGTTGGCCATCACGGCTTGTCCGACCCATTTGGAGGGTCAAACGAGCCCCGAAACGAGCATACGCCTTATTTCGACGATTTTCGTGTGCTATAGCACACCATTTTTTGGGTGATCCGGATTCCGACGTCAAAAATGCCAAATTTTTTCGTCGACGTCCGTCAATACCTTGTCTATGCATAAGGTTGGCCATCACGGCTTGTCCGACCTATTTGGAGGGTCAAACGAGCCCCGAAGTTTCGACGATTTTCGGGTGCTATAGCACACCATTTTTTGGGTGATCCGGATTCCGACGTGTAATATGCCAAATTTTTTCGTGGACGTCCATCAAGACCTTGTCTATGCATACGGTTGGCCATCACGGCTTTTCTGACCTATTTGGAGGGTCAAACGAGCCCCGAAGCGAGCATACGCCTCATTTCGACAATTTTCGTGTGCTATAGCACACCATTTTTTGAGTGATCCAGATTCCGACGTCAAAAATGCCAAATTTTTTCATGGACGTCCGTCAAGACCTTGTCTATGCATACGGTTGGCCATCACGGCTTGTCCGACCCATTTGGAGGGTCAAACGAGCCCCGAAGCGAGCATACGCCTCATTTCGACGATTTTCGTGTGCTATAGCACACCATTTTTTAGGTGATCCGGATTCTGACGTCAAAAATGCCAATTTTTTTCATGGAAGTCAGTCAAGACCTTGTCTATGCATACGGTTGGCCATCACGGCTTGTCCGACCCATTTGAGGGGTCAAACGAGCCCCGAAGCGAGCATACGCCTCATTTCGACGATTTTCGTGTGCTATAGCACACTATCTTTTGGGTGATCCGGATTCCGATGTCAAAAATGCCAAATATTTTCGTGGACATCCTTCAAGACCTTCTCTATGCATACGGTTGGCCATCACGGGTTGTCCGACCCATTTGGAGGGTCAAACGAGCCCCGAAGCGAGCATACGCCTCATTTCGACGATTTTCGTGTGCTATAGCACACCATTTTTTGGGTGGTCCAGATTCCGACGTCAAAAATGCCAAATTTTTTCGTGGACATCCGTCAAGACCTTGTCTATGCATACGGTTGGCCATCACGGCTTGTCCGACCCATTTGGAGGGTCAAACAAGCCCCGAAGCGAGCATACGCCTCATTTCGACGATTTTCGTGTGCTATAGGACACCATTTTTTGGGTGATGCGGATTCCAACGACAAAATTGCCAAATTTTTTCGTGGACGTCCGTCAAGACCTTGTCTATAAATACGGATGGCCATCACTGCTTGTCCGACCCATTTGGAGGGTCAAACGAGCCCCAAAGCGAGCATACGCCTCATTTCGATGATTTTCGTGTGCTATAGCACACCATTTTTTGGGTGATCCAGATTCCGATGATAAAAATGCCAAATGTTTTCGTGGACGTCCGTCATGACTTTTTCTATGCATACGGTTGGCCATCACGGCTTGTCCGACCCATTTGGAGGGTCAAACGAGCCCCGAAGTAAGCATACGCCTCATTTCGACGATTTTTCGTGTGCTATAGCACATCATTTTTTGGGTGATCCCGATTCCGACGTCAAAAATGCCAAATTTTTTCGTGGACGTCCGTCAAGACCTTGTCTATGCATACGGTTGGCCATCACGGCTTGTCCGACCCATTTGGAGGGTCAAACGAGCCCCGAAGCGAGCATACGCCTCATTTCGACGATTTTCGTGTGCTATAGCACACCATTTTCTGGGTGATCCGGATTTCGACGTCAAAAATGCCAAATGTTTTCGTGGACGTCCGTCAAGTCCTTGTCTATGCATACGGTTGGCCATCACGGCTTGTCCGACCCATTTGGAGGGTCAAACGAGCCCCGAATCGAGCATACGCCTCATTTCGACGATTTTCGTGTGCTATAGCACACCATTTTTTAGGTGATCCGGATTCTGACGTCAAAAATGCCAATTTTTTTCATGGAAGTCCGTCAAGACCTTGTCTATGCATACGGTTGGCCATCACGGCTTGTCCGACCCATTTGGAGGGTCAAACAATCCCCGAAGCGAGCATACGCCTCATTTTGACGATTTTCGTGTGCTATAGCACACCATTTTTTGGGTGATCCAGATTCTGACATCAAAAATGCCAAATATTTTCGTAGATGTCTGTCAAGACCTTGTCTATGCATACGGTTGGCTATCACGGCTTGTCCGATCCATTTGGAGGGTAAAACGAGCCCCGAAGCGAGCATACGCCTCATTTCGACGTAGCACACCATTTTTTGGGTGATCCGAATTCCGACGTCAAAATTGCCAAATTTTTTCGTGGACATACGTCAAGACCTTGTCTATGCATACGGTTGGCCATCACGGCTTGTCCGACCCATTTGGAGGGTCAAACGAGCCCCGAAGCGAGCATACGCCTCATTTCGATGATTTTCGTGTGCTATAGCACACCATTTTTTGGGTGATCCGAATTCCAACGTCAAAAATGCCAAATTTTTTCGTGGACGTCCATCAAGACCTTGTCTATGCATACGGTTGGCCATCACATCTTGTCCAACCCATTTGGAGGGTCAAACAAGCCCCGAAGCGAGCATACGCCTCATTTCGACGATTTTCGTGTGCTATAGCACACCATTTTTTGGGTGATCTGGATTTCGACGTCAAAAATGCCAAATTTTTTCGTGGACATCCGTCAAGACCTTTTTTATGCATACGGTTGGCCATCACGGCTTGTCTGACCCATTTGGAGGGTCAAACGAGCCCCGAAGCGAGCATATGCCTCATTTCGACGATTTTCGTGTGCTATAGCACACCATTTTTGGGGTGATCCGTATTCCGACGTCAACAATGCCAAAAGTTTTCGTAGACGTTCGTCAAGACCTTGTCTATGTATAAGGTTGGCCATCACGGCTTGTCCGACCCATTTGGAGGGTCAAACAAGCCCCGAAGCGAGCATACGCCTCATTTCGATGATTTTCAAGTGCTATAGCACACCATTTTTTGGGTGATCCAGATTCCGACGTCAAAAATGCCAAATTTTTTCGTGGACGTCCGTCAAGACCTTGTCTATTCATACGGTTGGCCATCACGGCTTGTTCGACCCATTTGGAGGGTCAAACGAGCCCCGAAGCAAGCATACGCCTCATTTCGACGATTTTCGTGTGCTATAGCACACCATTTTTTGGGTGATCCGGATTCCGACGTCAAAAATGCCAAATTTTTTCGTGGACATCCGTCAAGACCTTGTCTATGCATACGGTTGGCCATCACGGCTTTTCCGACCCATTTGGAGGGTCAAACAAGCCCCGAAGCGAGCATACGCCTCATTTCGACGATTTTCGTGTGCTATAGGACACCATTTTTTGGGTGATGCGGATTCCAACTACAAAATTGCCAAATTTTTTCGTGGACGTCCGTCAAGTCCTTTTCAATGCATACGGTTGGCCATCACGGCTTGTCCGACCCATTTTTGGAGGGTCAAACGAGCCCCGAAGCGAGCATACGCCTCATTTCGACGATTTTCGTTTGCTATAGCACACCATTTTTTGGGTGATGTGGATTCTGACGTCAAAAATGCCAAAATTTTTCGTGGACGTCCGTCAAGACCTTTTCTATGCATACAGTTGTCCATCACGGCTTGTCCGACCCATTTGGAGGGTCAAACGATCCCGGCGAGCATACGCCTCATTTGGACGATTTTCGTGTGCTATAGCACACCATTTTTTGGGTGATCCTGATTCCAACGTCAAAAATGCCAAATTTTTTCGTGGACATCTCTCAAGACCTTGTCTATGCATACGGTTGGCCATCACGACTTGTCTGACCCATTTGGAGGATCAAACGAGCCCCGAAGCGAGCATACGCCTCATTTCGACGATTTTCGTGTGCTATAGCACACCATTTTTTGGGTGATCCGGATTCCGACGTAAAAAATGCTAAATTTTTTCGTGGACGTCCGTCAAGACCTTGTCGATGCATACGGTTGGCCATCACGGCTCCTCCGACCCATTTGGAGGGTCAAACGAGCCCCTAAGCGAGCATACGCCTCATTTCAACGATTTTCGTGTGCTATAGCACACCATTTTTTGGGTGATCCGGATTCCAACGTCAAAAATGCCAAAATTTTTCGTGGACGTCCGTCAAGACCTTTTCTATGCATACGGTTGGCCATCACGGCTTGTCCGACCCATTTGAAGGGTCAAACGAGCCCCGAAGCAAGCATACGCCTCATTTCGACGATTTTCGTGTGCTATAGAACACCATTTTTTGGGTGATCCGGATTCCGACGTCAAAAATGCCAAATTTTTTCGTGGAAGACCGTCAAGACCTTGTCTATGCATACGGTTGGCCATCACAGATTGTCCGACCAATTTGGAGGGTCAAACGAGCCCCGAAGAAAGCATAAGCCTCATTTTGACGATTTTCGTGTGCTATAGCACACCATTTTTTGGGTGATCCGGATTCCGACGTCAAAAATGCCAAAATTTTTTGTGGACGTCCATCAAGACCTTGTCTATGCATACGGTTGGCCATCACGGCTTGTACGACCTATTAGGAGAGTCAAACGAGCCCCGAAGCGAGCATACGCCTCATTTCGACGTAGCACACCATTTTTTGAGTGATCCGGATTCCGACGTCAAAAATGCAAAATTTTTTCATGGACATCCGTCAAGACCTTGTCTATGCATACGGTTGGCCATCACGGCTTGTCCGACCCATTTGGAGGGTCAAACGAGCCCCGAAGTGGGCATACGCCACATTTCGACGATTTTCGTGTGCTATAGCACACCATTTTTAGGTGATCCGGATTCAAACGTCAAAAATGCCAAATTTTTTCGTGGACGTCCGTCAAGACCTTGTCTATGAATATGGTTGGCCATCACGGCTTGTACGACCCATTTGGAGGGTCAAACGAGCCCCGAAGCGAGCATACGCCTCATTTCAACGATTTTCGTGTGCTATAGCACACCATTTTTTGGGTGATGCGGATTCCGACATCAAAAATGCCAAATTTTTTCGTGGACGTTCGTCAAGACCTTGTCTATGCATATGGTTGGCCATCACGGCTTGTCCGACCCATTTGGAGGGTCAAACGAGCCCCGAAGCGAGCATACGCCTTATTTCGACGATTTTCATGTGCAATAGCACACCATTTTTTGGGTGATCCGGATTCCGACGTCAAAATTGCCAAATGTTTTCGTGGACGTCCGTCAAGTCCTTGTCTATGCATACGGTTGGCCATCACGGCTTGTACGACCCATTTGTAGGGTCAAACGAGCCCCGAAGCGAGTATACGCCTCATTTCGATGATTTTCGTGTGCTATAGCACACCATTTTTTGGGTGATCCGGATTACGGCGTCAAAAATGCCAAATTTTTCGTGGGCGTCCGTCAAGACCTTGTCTATGCATACGGTTGGCCATCACGGCTTGTCCGACCCATTTGGAGGGTCAAACAATCCCGAAGTGAGCATTCGCCTCATTTCGACGATTTTCGTGTGCCATAGCACACCATTTTTAGGTGATCCAGATTCGGCGTCAAAATGCCAAATTTTTTCGTGGACGTCTGTCAAGACCTTGTCTATGCATACGGTTGGCCATCACGGCTTGTCCGACCCATTTGGAGGGTGAAACGAGCCCCGAAGCGAGCATACGCCTCATTTCGACGATTTTCGTGTGCCATAGCACACCATTTTTTGGGTGATCCGGATTCCGACGTCAAAAATGCCAAATTTTTTCGTGGACGTCCGTCAAGACCTTGTCTATGCATAAGGTTGGCCATCACGGCTTGTCCGACCCATTTGGAGGGTCAAACGAGCCCCGAAGTGAGCATACGCCTCATTTCGACGATTTTCGTGTGCTATAGCACACCATTTTTTGGGTGATCCGGATTCTGACGCCAAAAATGCCAAATATTTTCGTGGACGTCCTTCAAGACCTTGTCTATGCATACGGTTGGCCATCACGTCTTGTCCGATCCATTTGGAGGGTCAAAAGAGCCCTGAAGCGAGTATACGCCTCATTTCGACGATTTTCATAGCACACCATTTTTTGGGTGATCCGGATTCCGGCGTCAAAATTGCAAAATTTTTTCATGGACATCCGTCAAGACCTTTTCTATGCATACGGTTGGCCATAACGGCTTGTCTGACCCATTTGGAAGGTCAAACGAGCCCCGAAGCGAGCATACGCCTCATTTTGATGATTTTCGTGTGCTATAGCACACCATTGTTTGGGTGATCCGTATTCCGACGTATAAGATGCCAAATTTTTTCGTGGACGTCCGTCAAGACCTTGTCTATGTATACGGTTGGCCATCACGGCTTGTCCGACCCATTTGGAGGATCAAACGAGCCCCGAAGCGAGCATACGCCTCATTTCGACGATTTTCGTGTGCTATAGCACACCATTTTTTGGGTGATCCAGATTCCGACGTCAAAAATGCCAAATTTTTTCGTGGACGTCCGTCAAGACCTTTTCTATGCATACGGTTGGCCATAACGGATTGTCCGACCCATTTGGAGGGTCAAACGAGCCCCGAAGCAAGCATACGCCTCATTTCGACGATTTTCGTGTGCTGTAGCACACCATTTTTTGGGTGATCCAGATTCCCACGTCAAAAATGCCAAAATCTTTTGTGGACGTCCGTCAAGACCTTGTCTATGCATACGGTTGGCCATCACGGCTTGTCCGACCCATTTGGAGGGTCAAACGAGCCCCGAAGCGAGCATACGCCTCATTTCGGCGATTTTCGTGTGCTATAGCACACCATTTTTTGGGTGATCCGGATTCCGACATCAAAAATGCCAAATTTTTTTGTGGACATCCGTCAATACCTTGTCTATGCATACGGTTGGCCATCACGGCTTGTCCGACCCATTTGGAGGGTCAAACGAGCCCCGAAGCGAGCATACGCCTCAATTCGACGATTTTCGAGTGCTATAGCACACCATTTTTTGGGTGATCCGGATTCCGACGTCAAAAATGCCAAATTTTTTCGTGGACGTCCGTCAAGACCTTGTCTATGCATGCGGTTGGCCATCACGGCTTTTTCGACCCATTTGGAGGGTAAACGAGCCCCGAAGCGAGCATACTCCTCATTTCGATGATTTCGTGTGCTATAGCACACCATTTTTTGGGTGATCCGGATTCCGACGTCAAAAATGCCAAATTTTTTCGTGGACGTCTGTCAAGACCTTGTCTATGCATACGGGTTGCCATCACGGCTTGTCCGACCCATTTGGAGGGTCAAACGAGCCCCGAAGCGAGCATACGCCTCATTTCGATGATTTTCGTGTGCTATAGCACACCATTTTTTGGGAGATCCTGATTCCGACGTAAAAAATGCCAAATTTTTTCGTGGACATCTGTCAAGACCTTGTCTATGCATACGGTTTGCCATCACGGCTTGTCTGATCCATTTGGAGGGTCAAACGAGCCCCGAAGCGAGCATACACCTCATTTTGACGATTTTCGTCCGCTATAGCACACCATTTTTTGGGTGATCCGGATTCCTACGTCAAAAATGCCAATTTTTTTCGTGGACGTCCGTCAAGACCTTGTCTATGCATACGGTTGGCCATCACGGCTTGTCCGACCCATTTGGAGGGTCAAACGAGCCCCAAAGCGAGCATACGCCTCATTTCAATGATTTTTGTGTGCTATAGCACACCATTTTTTGGGTGATCCGGATTCCGACGTAAAAAATGCCAAATTTTTTCGTGGACGTCCGTCAAGACCTTTTCTATGCATACGGTTGACCATCACGGATTGTCCGACCCATTTGGAGGGTCAAACGAGCCCCGAAGCAAGCATACGCCTCATTTCGACGATTTTCGTGTGCTGTAGCACACCATTTTTTGGGTGATCCGGATTCCCACGTCAAAAATGCCAAAATCTTTTGTGGACGTCCGTCAAGACCTTGTCTATGCATACGGTTGGTCATCACGGCTTATCCGACCCATTTGGAGGGTCAAACGAGCCCCGAGGCGAGCATACGCCTCTTTTCGACGATTTTCGTGTGCTATAGCACACAATTTTTTGGGTGATCCAGATTCCGACGTCAAAAATACCAAATTTATTCGTGGACGTCCGTCAAGACCTTGTCTAGGCATACAGTTGGCCATCATAGCTTGTCCGACCCATTTGGAGGGTCAAACGAGCCCCGAAGCGAGCATACGCCTCATTTCGGCGATTTTCGTGTGCTATAGCACACCATTTTTTGACTGATCCGGATTCCGACATCAAAAATGCCAAATTTTTTTGTGGACGTCCGTCAATACCTTGTCTATGCATACGGTTGGCCATCACGGCTTGTCCGACCCATTTGGAGGGTCAAACGAGCCCCGAAGCGAGCATACGCCTCATTTCGATGATTTTCTGGTGCTATAGCACACCATTTTTTGGATGATCCGGATTCCGACGTCAAAAAAGCCAAATTTTTTCGTGGACGTCTGTCAAGACCTTGTCTATGCATGCGGTTGGCCATCACGGCTTTTCCAACCCATTTGGAGGGTAAACGAGCCCCGAAGCGAGCATACGCCTCATTTCGACGATTTTCGTGTGCTATAGCACACCATTTTTTGGGTGATCCGGATTCCTACATCAAAAATGCCAATTTTTTTCGTGGACGTCTGTCAAGACCTTGTCTATGCATACGGTTGGCCATCACGGCTTGTCCGACCCATTTGGAGGGTCAAACGAGCCCCGAAGCGAGCATATGCCTCATTTCAATGATTTTCGTGTGCTATAGCACACCATTTTTTGGGTGACCCGGATTCCGACGTAAAAAATGCCAAATTTTTTCGTGGACGTCCTTCAAGACCTTGTCTATGCATACGGTTGGCCATAATGGCTTGTCCGACCCATTTCGAGGGTCAAACGAGCCCCGAAGCGAGCATACGCCTCATTTCGACGATTTTTGTGTGCTATAGCACACCATTTTTTGGGTGATCCAGATTCGACGTCAAAAATGCCAAATTTTTTCTTGTATGTCCGTCAAGACCTTTTCTATGCATACGGTTGGCCATCACGGCTTGTCCGACCCATTTGGAGGGTCAAACGAGCCCCGAAGCGAGCATACGCCTCCTTTCGATGATTTTCGTGTGCTATAGCACACCATTTTTTGGGAGATCTGGATTCCGACATCAAAAATGCCAAATTTTTTTGTGGACGTCCGTCAAGACCTTATCTATGCATACGGTTTGCCATCACGGCTTGTCCGATCCATTTGGAGGGTCAAACGAGCCCCGAATCGAGCATACACCTCATTTTGACGATTTTCATCCGCTATAGCACACCATTTTTTGGGTGATCCGCATTTCGACGTCAAAAATGCCAAATTTTTTTGTGGACGTTCGTCAATACCTTGTCTATGCATACGGTTGGCCATCACGGCTTGTTCGACCCATTTGGAGGGTCAAACGAGCCCCGAAGCAAGCATACGCCTCATTTCGACAATTTTCGGATGCTATAGCACACCATTTTTTTAGTGAACCAGATTCCGACGTCAAAAATGCCAAATTTTTTCGTGGACGTCCGTCAAGACCTTGTCTATGCATACGGTTGGCCATCACGGCTTTTCCGACCCATTTGGAGGGTCAAACGAGCCCCGAAGCGAGCATACGCCTCATTTCAACGATTTTCGTGTGCTATAGCACACCATTTTTTGGGTGATCCGGATTCCGACGTCAAAAATGCCAAATTTTTTCGTGGACGTCTATCAAGACCTTGTCTATGCATACGGGTTGCCAACACGGCTTGTCTGACCCATTTGGAGGGTCAAACGAGCCCCGTAGCGAGCATACGCCTCATTTCGACGATTTTCGTGTGCTATAGCACACCATTTTTTGGGTGATCCAGATTCCGAAGTCAAAAATGCCAAATTTTTTCGTGGACATCCATCAAGACCTTGTCTATGCATACGGCTGGCCATCACGGCTTGTCTGACCCATTTGGAGGGTCAAACGAGCCCCGAAGCGAGCATACGCCTCAATTCGACGATTTTCGTGTGCTATAGCACACCATTTTTTAGGTGATCCGGATTCCGACGTCAAAAATGCCAAATTATTTTGTGGACGTCAGTCAAGACCTTTTCAATGCATACGGTTGGCCATCACGGCTTGTCCGACCCATTTTGAGGGTCAAACGAGCCCCGAAGCGAGCATACGCCTCATTTCAATTATTTTCGTGTGCTATAGCACACCATTTTTTGGGTGATCCGGATTCCGACGTCAAAAATGCCAAATGTTTTCGTGGACGTCCGTCAAGACCTTTTCTATGCATACGGTTGGCCATCACGGCTTGTTTGCCCCATTTGGAGGGTCAAACGAGCCCCGAAGCGAGCATATGCCTCATTTTGACGATTTTCGTGTGCTATAGCACACCATTTATTGGGTGATCCAGATTCCGACGTCAAAAATGCCAAATTTTTTCGTGGACGTCCGTAAAGACCTTGTCTATGCATACGGTTGGCCATCACGGCTTGTCCGACCCATTTGGAGGGTCACACGAGCCCCGAAGCGAGAATACGCCTCATTTTAACGATTTTCGTGTGCTATAGCACACCATTTTTTGGGTGATCTGGAATTCGACGTCAAAAATGCCAAATTTTTTCGTGGACATCCGTCAAGACCTTTTTTATGCATACGGTTGGACATCACGGCTTGTCCGACCCATTTGGAGGGTCAAACGAGCCCCGAAGCGAGCATACGCCTCATTTCGACGATTTTCGTGTGCTATAGCACACCATTTTTTGGGTGATCCGGATTCCGACGTCAACAGTGCCAAAATTTTTCGTGGACGTCCGTCAAGACCTTGTCTATGCATACGGTTGGCCATCACGGCTTGTCCGACCCATTTTGAGGGTCAAACGAGCCCCGAAGCGAGCATATGCCTCATTTCGATGATTTTCAAGTGCTATAGCACACCATTTTTTGGGTGATCCGGATTTCGACGTCAAAAATGCCAAATTTTTTCGTGGACGTCCGTAAAGACCATGTCTATTCATACGGTTGGCCATCACGGCTTGTCCGACCCATTTGGAGGGTCAAACGAGCCCCGAAGCGAGCATACGCCTCATTTCGACAATTTTCGTGTGCTATAGCACACCATTTTTTGGGTGATCCGGATTCCGACGTCAAAAATGCCAAATGTTTTTGTGGACGTCCGTCAAGACCTTGTCTATGCGTACGGTTGGCCATCACAGCTTGTCCGACCCATTTGGAGGGTCAAACGAGCCCCGATGCGAGCATACGCCTCATTTCGATGATTTTCGTGTGCTATAGCACACCATTTTTTTAGTGATCCGGAATCCGACGTCAAAAATGCCAAATTATTTCGTAGATGTCCGTCAAGACCTTTTATATGCATACGATTGGCCATCACGGCTTGTCCGACCCATTTGGAGGGTCAAACAAGCCCCGAAGCGAGCATACGCCTCATTTCGACGATTTTCGTTTGCTATAGCACATCATTTTTTGGGTGATCCGGATTACGACGTCAAAAATGCCAAATTTTTTCGTGGACGTCCGTCAAGACCTTGTCTATGCATACGGTTGGCCATCATGGATTGTCCGACC